>MU187119.1:0-43747 GCA_016904865.1 Pissodes strobi
TACCAAGCTATGGTCTCAGAATTAAATATTAATAACTTTGAACACCCTTTCAATTTTAAGTTTCAAACTCAGAATTAAGTTAAAATATCTTGAATCCTTTTTCCAAAAAAAGAAGTATGCCTAACTTCGAGTTGAAGTCTCAAAATGTAGGGAAATCTTAAACATCGTGTCTTTGTGTCAGAATTATGCATACCTAATTTTGAGGTTCAAAGTCAGAATTTAGCAAAAGCTCTTAGTTCCAATTTAAAAAAAAGACCGAACTTTTCTGACTTTCATATTTTAAAGAGAGCTATGCTTAGTTCCGAGTTTCGCACTCAGAATGTAGGAATATTCCTTAATAAAGAATTTTAGTGACAGAATAATTATTAAGCATAATTTAGTTTCAAATTTAGAATTAAACAAAAGCTGTTAGTACCTCTGTTTGAAATGATAATTCAGCTTGGTTAGTATCATAATAAAGCAGGTTTACGGTCAGAATTAAGCTGGATTTCGAGTTTTAAAGTCAGAACTAAGCTTAATTCCTAGTTTCAAATACATTATTTAAATACTATTTTTAATGCAGAGAGGCAGTGTGAGAATTAAGCTTGATTTTGAGATTTGAAGTCAGAAGTAAACAATAGCTCTTAGTTCCAAAGTTTAAAACGAGAACTAAGTTGGATTCTGTGCTTCATTTACAGAATTTATTTCAAATCTTTATTACGGAGCTCTAGTCACAGAATTAAATTTTAATTCGTGGCTCCGCTAAACTTCAAGTACACTCTTAATTTCAAGTTCAAATAGAGAATTGATTTAAAAACTAGAGAAAATTATGTCTAACTCCGAGTTTCGCGATCAAACTTTAAGAAAAAACTTTAACACCGTGTTTTAGTGTCAGAATTAACATAACTTAATTTTAAGCAAAATCTTTTAGTTCCTATTTTTTAAAAGAGAAATAAGCTTAATTCCGAGTATGTAAATCAAACATAATATGAAATCTCTTGCGTGATTCAATGTCAGAATTTAACTTCAATCGCTTTTTATCAAAAAAAAAATAAATAAATGTGCAAGAACACTAATATTAATCTTATTAATTCTGAGGCTAAGAGCCATAATTTTGAAAATATTCAATGATCTTCAAAGTTAATGGTCGGTATAAACAATTATTTCTTAAATCATTTATGACCACAAAGGTGGAGGTGGTAGTTAACTTTATAATTAACCACTTTAATTAATGGACTGTATTAAAGCAGGGTGGTGGGAGTTTTATTCATAGGGTGTGAATTGAAACATGTATTCTAGGTATTACGTACTTTAATAATGCAAAAATTTATTTGCATTAAATATAATTAATATATACAATGTTTTCTAACTACTTTCAAGCATTTATCCTTTCACACATAAATATAAATAGGTACTGTACATATGGTTAACTATTATTAAATGTCTAACAAAACTTCTTGATCATTTAAAACTAAAATGAACTAGATAGCTCCTTTCTTTGCCGAATTTAATTAACATTCTTTTTCAACTAACTGCCTTTCCGTTCACACAAAATACGTTGTACTTTACGTCTTCTTCGATTTTCTCAATTTGCTTCACCAGGGATATAGATGAGACTTTGAACAGTTGATTCGAATCTGAGTACAGAAATCAGGAATAGATTTGTCTCCTACAAATGTCCATCTGCCATTTCACCTTCTTCTAACTTCAATATGAAAGACTCTACGAGCTGTATTGCCCCAACAGAATGCGTTAAAACGCCCAAAAGAGTTCTTTGTCCAAGCTTGGACAAAGAAAACAGAGTTACAGCAAATATTTTCTAAATACCTGTGCCCACAAATGAGAAAAACTACTAAATATCTTGGCGTCAGCTAGAGCTACGACTGGGTAGATGTAATTAGCGCCAAATTCATGCAGAGCGATGACTGGATCGATGCATCACGGCTGAGTGTTTATAAGGCACTTTATTACTTCTTTCTTCGACTAAAACTTAAATTTTGAGAAAACTAACTAAACATATTGGCTTCAAAGAAGGCAGCGACAAAGTCTGATGTTTTTTGGCGCCAAATTCATGCAGAGCGATCACTGTTGAGTGGTTGTAAGGCACTAAAATCTAATTTTTCCTGTCGGCGTGGCAGGGAGAAATAAAACGGGAAATTGCGCGGACGCTGACGCGTTTGAGAGGGTTGAAGCATGTTCTTTCTTCATTTAACCTATTGTTGTTTATACAACATTGACGGAGACAAACATATCTTAAATTGAGAACGACTAATAACGATTTTCTTGACTGAGTGACAATTTGCCTTCTAGCCATTGTTGCATATGACATTATTATCTATAATACCGACAATCCAAGTTCGGACTAAGGAGTAACTTAAATACAGTGGTTTAAATGCACAAAATTGCTGTTTAGCTGGGGTGAAATAAATATATTAGGAGTTTAGTTATGGCTCATTCATGCTACGGACATACAGGGTGTTATCACCAAACTATATACGGTGAAAAACGAAAGTTATTACAGATGTTGGGGTGTTTCCCCAACAGTTAAAATTAATGTTAATTCCAAGTTTTAAACTTAGAAATAGGCTTGACGTCGTGTATAAAACTAAGAATAATTCATGACAAATATTAATTCCATGTCTTCGACGTAGAATTTTAGAAAATCCCGGCTTTCAAACTTTGAATTAAGCACAACTCTTTAATGTTCCAAACTGAGGAGACGAGATTACAATGTGATAATATGTGTCTGAAATATTTAGACTTAGGCAAAAACTCTTAATTGTGAGTTTGAATTAATAGTTTGGGTTGTTGTTGTAGTTGGATTGGTGAAAACGCTCTCGCGTTTCCCCCAATCCAACCGAATTTTAAATTTCGAATTTAGAATTATTAAAATATCTTTACGTGCTCTAAAATTAAAATTATCGTACTTGATTTCGGCTCTCATTTTAAAAATTTAGCAGAAATTATTAATGCCAAATTTCGAATTCAATGTTAGGAAAAATACATAATTCCGACTTTTTGAGCCAGAATTAAAATTAATTCTGGCTCAAAAATTCCTCCTGTTTCAAATTTAGAATTAAGGTAAAAATCATTAATTACGTATTTTAAAGGAGAAAAAACAATGCTTTACTTATATTTTTACAATATTATAGAAATGGTGAGCCAAAAATAAATAATAGACACGACTCCCAAGGGAGTCACGTTTTTAAATTGCGGAAGTTGGGGTATAAATGCTTTCCTTACCGATTTATTTGTAATAAATTACCAAATGTGATATACCAATAACAAACTCAATAATAAAAGATATAGTACTTACCGATAGCAAGTCATAATATTCGATAAAACAAGTGGGACCAAGTTCAGGCTTATTCCGAGGCAGTAACGTCCAATTATTGTATCAACGAAGCAAGTCTAACCAAGACGAAATACCGTCACTGGGCTCACATAGGAGTCACTAGCAACCACTGTAGAGTAACTCCTCCCATGGGAGCGTTAATAGTCAAAATTAGGAAAAATGCATATGTTGCCTATATTGGACCGGCTCCTAAATTGGACCTTTGTAGAGTTGAGCAAACCGACAATTGGCTCCATATGGTAATGCCAGCTAGAACTGTAACCTGAAAACTGTTTTAGTTCCAACACGTATGCAGCTGTAAACAAGGGTGGAGAAAATATTATCGTTTCCGTGATTATTGAACTTTTGATACAAAACTACAACTACTTAGCGTAAAAGTAAGTAATCATCACATTTATAGTGTTCTTATTTCTCACAACTCATTAAATACGCCATGGTTTAAGTATTATTTTCGTGATCTAACCTCCAAATTGGTAAAACCTGTTGTAGGTGAAATTTGATATACGTCACGGTTTCCTAAATTGGACCAGTCCAGTTTAGGCAACCGTATTGTAAATTGAACCAGTCCCATTTAGGTCTTAATTTATATTTTTACAAAACGTCATCACGTGGTAAATATGGCAAGTGGACCACAGAAGATTTGAGCAGTGCCATTTCCGCTTTTAATGTGCAAGGTTGTTTAAAGTACTTGAAGCTACATTAAAAAGACATCTCGAAGAGAAAAATAAACGAGCAAATAGCGCGATAAAAAAAATGGGTACGTTTAGTGTATTTAATGAAAAAGTTGAAGCAGAATTGGCTAGGCATATTTTGATTTTCGAAGAGCTAATGTTGGGGATGGGCATGCCGCAAACTGGCATTTGAATTGGCAACAAGAAACAATTTGAAACACAATTTCAACACAGATAAACGTATGGCAGGCAAGAAGTGGTACTATGGCTTCTTGTCAAGACAATAACATAAATAAATATCGTTACGGCAGCCGGAGAAAACATCAACAGCAAGGGCTACAGGATTTAATAAATCTCGAATTGATGACTTCATAAACTTTAAAAAATGATCTGTGAAGAGAATAAACTGACCGCTACACGCGTAATCAACGTCGATGAGACAGGCTGCTCAATGGTACAAAGAAGATGTGCAAATATTAGCAAAGAAGGGAAAACATCAAATTGAGGGCATTTCTAGTGGAAAAAGAGGGGTAAATACCACTGTGATTTTGGTGCAAGTGCAGCAGGGTAGTTTTTACCGCCCATGATATTTTTTAAGAGAAAAGGGCTTTAAGAGGAACCTTCAATAGGTGCTCAACCTGGCAGCATTGTCACTATTAGTGATACTGGATATATCAATAGCGACCTTTTTGTCACATGGCTTAATCATTTTATTGAAATAGTTAAGCCAAGTCACGAGGCCCGTGTTTTGTTATTGTTGGATGGCCACGGCATCGGCACCCACAGTAATAACCTACAAGGTCTACAAATTGCTAGGGATAATGGAAGTAGGTTATTGCAGTTATGAAGTTACACCACACACAGGCTTTGACCATTAGATGTGGATTCTTCAGAGCCTTTCGAAATTTTTAGGGACAATGCATTGAAAAATGATTGCGAAATAACGTGGATCGTACTATAGCTGAAAATGTTTTTAAATAAACTGATTTTGCAGTTTCAATAATGTTTAACAGTGCATCAAACTCTAACCATGAATCACAATAGGAAGCATCCTCTTCTGAAGAAGATAATGCTCTTTTGGCGCAAATCGGATTACGAACGAAGAGGGTAACGTCAACTTCCTTATATGTTTCAGTTCAGGATATTTCGCCGTTACCTATAAATAAATCAAAATGATCACAAATTTGCGGCACCCAGGGCACAGTTGAATTCACTAGTGCTCCCTGCAAAAATGAACTTTAAGCAAGAGCTTAGGCATCTCAAGTAAAATCTGTTAAAACAACTTTAAATTTGTCAAAAATTAGTTGTAAAAAAAGTTATATAGTAGAATTAGGCATAGCCAAATCTGATAGCTGGTATTGTGAAATATGCGAATCTGAATCATTTTAAGATATGATTCAGTGTCTTAAGTGCAAAATTTTGTTTCACGCAAAATATGCCAATATTTCGCTGAGAATTAAGATATTTCATTGATTAAACTGTAAAACCCAAGATTGGGATTCTCATATTATATCGCAATACAGATTTATTACTATTCATGTTATATTATCACATATAGAATATTTGTAGACCCTTTACTGTTGCGATCTATAGGCCGTGACGCCACGCCTTGGTTGTCGTGCAGGAGTTATTATAGTTCAGACACGGGATCGATCTACGTCAGGTGAGAATAGATGATAAAGAAAGCACTTTAGTTAAAACAATAACAACGTCTATTGGTCAGAGACTTAATGAGAAAACATTAAATTAAATGACCAGAAACTAAATGAGGTTATATTAGGTATACCCGATTACTAAGGTGCACATGTTCTCTCGATTGAGGTATATTTTGGAATTTTATTGCTTATAGGTCTTTGGTCACTTTCTGAAGAGTTGTGATGTGTTTCATTTATGGTTGGCTTTGTATTAAGTTCCGTCAAAGTTTACACTGCAATTTAACTACTTGACAAATTCTACTTTGATAATTATCTTTCCCAAAACTTTGGCACATTTATGGAAGATTCGACTTTTACTACTGTAGATAGGCAACTCCTGAGTGCACGAACATGTGTTCTACAGAAACTCAAGTTTGGGTGTGGAATAAGGTTTCAGGTTAGAACACAGCGAAAATGTGCTCAGCTGGGAACCGGTTTAGGTGAGAAACAAAGTCTGCCGAACTGATGGTTCGCTAGCGTAATTATATAATAAAATGTGCCGATCGTTGCACGATTAAGGTTTATGCTCGCTCATATTGACTGCTGGCGCTGTTTATAATGTGTCTTTAATGTTTAGATAATATTTTTCAAACTCAACTTCAAATCCAGGACGGGGTGATATTTAATTAGTAGTTTATGCATTTTAGTAATTCACACGTTCCCCCTCCCTCTAAACATTGGTCCCCAAAACGAAATATCTCAATACGAGAAAACATATTGCATTTTACATCATCTTACTATAACTGTACAATACAAAAAATTACATCAGTGGCTTTGTTCCTTTCTGGATCCAGGCTGATCCTTTGTAACTCCTTTTCCTAGCCTCCACTGCAGTCAATGTTTTGGCATGGTTTGACCTACCAGAAACTCAAGTTTGGGTAAGGAATAAGGTTTCAGTTTAGAATCCAGCGAACATGTGCCCTGCCAGTAACTGGTTTAGGTGAGAAAAAAAGTCTGCCGAACTGATGGTTCGCTAGCGTATTTATAATATACCTTAAACGTGCAACGATCAACGCATTTTATTATATTATAATAAAATGCGTTGATCGTTGCACGTTTAAGGTTTATAATCGCTCGCGTTGACTGCTCGCGTTGTTTATAATATGTCTTTAATGTTTACATAATATTTTCAAAGTTCAAGTTCAAACCTAGGACAGGATGATATTTACTTAGTAGTTTATGCATTTTAGTAGTTCACAATAATATATAAGTTAATGTTGCATATTAATTGTTGTTATCTTTTTTAATTCGTTTCTCAGGTTTAAATATGGGTGTTTTAAAGCGGTCCAATTTAGGACGCTGATGGTCCAATTAAGGATGCCGGTGACCTAAATTGGACTTTTGTTAATATTTTTTCTTTTGAAAAAAATGAAATATTACTAACTACCATGTACCTATTATTTGCTATAAATATATAAACAGTATATAGTAAAGCATTTTTATAATCAAAATTTGAAATATTTATTAACATGTGCAATACAATAAATATTTGAAAAGTAGTCCAAATTAGGCAACCTTGCCCATCATATTATTTCTATAGGTTTTTGAAGGTATAAATATAAAAGTACAACACAGCCAAGGATTATGGATTTTTGCTCAATTCTATGTTTGAACTAGGCATTAATTACTATTTTTGTATCCTCTAGTTATGATACTACGCAAAAACATTTGCGTTCAGTTAAACAAATAATTTTGATATAGTCGAAATAAATGTTTTTGTTGAAATAAATTCATACTTTTCTTGATAGTTAAAGGTAAAAACTGCTATGCCAAAATTATATTTATAAGATCGAATCTTATCATATCGTTTATTCAATGTTTTGTGTTATTGGCTGAAAAGAATATTTGTTGTTATACTAAATACACAATTAGTTTAAACAACATGATTATATAAATTTAATAAGGCAGTTCATTGTTTCCACTAATGAAGTGCTTGTCCGAATTTACCGCTATTTTGAAAAATATTTCTATTTACTTCACTTCTGTTAATATTTAGTCGAGCGAAATCTTCCGTCTATTATGTGACGACATTAAAAAGTTTACCTGGAGTAATTATTTTGTCCCTTCAAAAACAGATGTTGTCGAATCAAAAAAATGGTATGTTTGAAAAGATCATATATTTGTTTATTTTAGATCATTTGCTGATTTCAAATAAATTTTATTTCACTAAATCTACATATTCTTGTGTAATATATTCTGAAACAACTTGCTACAGTTTCTACCGGCTCTTTATTTTAATTTAGGGTGTCCTCTTTTATAAAAAAAATGGTAAATTTTCTATATCATGAGTTGTTTGCTGTGGCTCCAAAATTTGATTTTTTTTAGGTCTGATCTCGTCTGGCGAGTCTATTAGGATCGGTTCCTCTAACTAAAAATAATAATTGATAATAACGGTTTATAAAATTATGAATTAAAAATAATAATCGATACATAATATTGATAATAGGGGGGTCAGTAATTATGGCTCTTATTTGCATCCGAATTTGAGACATAAATATTTATGTAAAGTTCTATTTTTATGTACATAAATTAAAGTTTTCTAGCAATCGGTACCATAAACCTTATCACGGACATAAATTTCTGTATTAGATTCTAATTGAAACACTATAATAAATTTCTTCTCCCTTTGATGTGCCAGCATTATAATAAAAATCATATAATATCATGCTTCATTTTTATTAGTATTAAATAAATACTTACATAAATAATTAACAAGCCTTAGTCAAATTGTTAATGTCTCGTGTTAATCTCCATCCCTCCAACCCTCAGTTGGTACTAAAAAATTAATTTCTGTTTCTGCCAGGAGCTTAAAAATTTCTACGTCCAGTATTTTCAGCTCTACAATAAAAAAATATATAAAATAAAGTTGTCTGAGACGTTTATTTACCACAACTAAAACATCCTACTATCTATAAAATTTGACAATATGTCAAAATGGAAGATAACTTTTTATCATAAAGTGGTCTGGGGCCTGTCACATGTCACAGTACTAAAACCGCCTTTAAACCGTGAAAATTCGGAAATATTTATATAAAAATAAATAAAATAAATATATAAAATTTATAAAAACTATTCTCATTTTCTCCGCCATTTCCCCGCTAAATGTGCCCTTCACTTATTTTGGAAATTCGATCAACGTTATATTATGTTTAAACACATATGTATTTAAAACAAATTTACATAGTGTTCAACGCACACTTCAAATATTCCATCTGATCACTTGTAATAATATGTAACTCAAGATTTATTTACATCAAATATGTGAAAATTTGAAATTCGGAAGTGTATGCCATGCAACCATTTTCTCTGCACAAAAGCAAGTTTTTAACATCTATACAATATTATTTATAATGATTTTGATGAGTAAGAAGCTTTGTAAAATAATATCATTTGCATAAATATCGTTTATAGCTATACCGACCCCCCGCCATATTGATTTCAAGATACCATGTTATACTCATTACATTTGTTTCAATAAATATTGGGGAAACACCCCAACAAGTGTATTAACTCGTAATTTTCACCATATAGTTTGGTGATAACACCCTGTAAGTATGTAGTATGATTGAGTCATACTAGATCCACGAATAGATTTATTAAACTCCAGGTAAACAGAAATGTGTGCATTTAAATCAGCATATTATGTCAGTTCTTCATTACCCCTTAGTCCAAACCTGGATGGTCGATTCCATTATATGAAGCTAAATGTCATTCCGTCAATTCAATCGTGTGTAATCGTTTTCAGTTTAATATATCCGTGTCTCCGTCAGTGTTCAGTAAACAGCAGTGTGGCAAAGAAAGAAAGAAGATGTTTTCACTCTCTCAAATAAAAACCGACTCTATCTTTCCCACGTTATTGTCCTTCCCGAGCTCGCGAGAAAAATCATATTTCAGTTCAGTTTAAGCGTTCACTCGAATAGCAGTAAAACGTGCTGTTCTCCCTCTGGCCAAAGGTCAAATTCCTTTTGGGCCAATTTCTCTTCTTGTATGCACAGATATTTGTAGAATATCTAGTGTACCTCAGTAATCTTTGTTCACACTTTGACAAAGACCTCATTTGGGCGTTTTTAACGCAATTCTAAGACAATACCGAATCGTAGCGTCTTTTTTGAAGAAGAAGTAACACTGTAAAATGGCGTCTGCAAATTTGCAGTAGAGAAAATGCATTCCAATTCCAGCTGATGGAATCCAATGTGTGAAATTAAATAGGCTACTAACCCCTGGGTACGATAATAGGATAAATCGAATATCAAGGTATTTGTAGAGTGAAAGGAAGTTGAAATTTAAAGGCAAAAGTTTCTTTTTAAATTAACAAATCAAAACTTTTTAGTAGATATTAATAATTAAGAAACCTTTTGTATATTTACTTTCTATGTGAATGAATGAATGAATGTGTGAAATTAGTGTATAAACTTTATATTTATATTTATCATATTCAAATGCAATTTACACCTGCATTATTAAATTAAATCAAACAGAATACATGTTTCAGTTCATCCTATAGATATAATCTCACTACTCTATGGTAATGCAGTTCATTAAAAGTGGGTAATTAATAGCTAAGATTCCACCCCCTCCTTTATGGTTTTAAGCAATAGTAAATATCAGTTGTTTATCCCGACCAATAAGTACTGTTTTAACTACCAGAAACCAGAATTATTTGAAAATGTTTAAATGCTTACCTGTGAAAACAGGCAGTAGGTGCTCCAGCTCATTTTTAACTAAAAATTGCCCCATGACATGGTGCGTAACCCACAAGAAATAAAGAATAGGACGTAGGTACTCACTAATCGCACTCACGAAGCATTAAACACTAACCGACTGAACCTGAACTAAAAACATAAACCTGCCAGCAACACTAACGTCTAGCCGCTGACGGTAACTAACTATCCATATGGTATTATTATGGCTTTGCATGGCCCTCCGCTCGCTTTGCTGGCTACGGGGGCTTAATCAACAAGAACTAACCAAGTGCTAACCAAAACTAACCCAACGCTAACCCAAACTAACCCTAAATTAAGAATTATTGTTTTTTATTAATTTACCTTTTTTTAAATTTTGGGTTAGTTTTGGTTAGCACTTGGTTAGTTCTTGTTGATTGAGCCTCGTAGCGAGCGGAGGGCCATGCAACGCCATAATAATACCATATGGATAGTCAGTTACCGTCAGCGGCTAGACGTTAGTGCCAGCAACGAACGCACTGCGGCTGCGGATGATGTCTGCGGACGCGCACGCCGACCCCACTGCTAGAAACAGAACCCGTTTGTTGGTTTTCGCAGAAAATATATAGGACAGGAAACAGAGAGGCCATGGAATTCAAATATTTATTTTGTTGATTAAATCTTATGATAGGAGGCCCATTTTAGAGCCAACTAAAAAAAATAGTTAACTTAAATATTTTGTACTCTTGGGTAAGATAACAATAAAATTGGAATTATTTTATTTGAAAGTATGGTTTTAATTTCTGGGGTATTTAACTTAAATAAATATATTGTTATTTTCAAAACCTAAATTCGAACTTATTGACTCGAATAAATTTACCGTCAAATAAATGGTATTTAGTAATTAAATGCATCGAATTTCTTGGATGAAACAAAGAAATAAATATTTGCTTTACTTAAAACAACGTTAGCAAATAAATGATTTAGTTGTTTTATAAGGATTTTTTGTGTGTACACTTTTTTAAACATTTTAAGATTATTTTTAAGATGTATATAGACACGGACATACTGTATAACATATATTTGCTTGGTAGGTACCTACATCCAGAGCGGAAGTTTAAATTAGGAGCAATCAGAATTAATATGTAGTCAACTGATTGCATTATGCTCTGTCCCAGTCTTTTAATACACGATTTGCAGAGTGTAACTGCTTAATTTAATAGAACATTAGCAGTGTAATATTATCCGATATTATTTTACTATTTACCGACACGCCGCCGCCGTGCTCCTTTTAAAAATAGAACATTGGGGTGCACGAATTTAGTTTTAGCGATTATATTTTGTTATATCGAATTTTCGATTAATCGATCGCTAAGTAGTTATCAATACCGAATTCTATTCACACCAATATAGTAGGAGAGCCAGTGACATTTTTCAGGGATGATTTAGTTAAGGCCTATTTTTTGAGAGGATGTTAAGGGGGGCATAACTATTATAATACTCATTCGACGGAAATGCGACTTGAAAATTACAAAAAAAAATTAATTCGAGAATAACTTTGCAACTATGAAGGACACAAAAAAGTCGGATTGCTCTTTTTAATAGGAAATTTAAATCTCTACAAAAAAGATCTCTTGAGATTTTTTCGTATATTGCTTAGTTTCTGCGATATAGTGAAAAAAAATTAGCGAGTCGGCTAGTACTCGAGACACTGATGTTGTAAACATATCCTATAACGACATGCACAAATATTTGAGTTCCCTCGTAAAATGGCTCTACTCGGTTATGATGTCACAGCTGCTTGCATATTTCAGTTCCATTTGCCGAGATTTGCCCTCATACCGACGCGTAAGATGTTTACAGATCAAAAAATGAAATATTTTTTACACTCAAACGCAAATATCTTTTGAAATGTGCTAGACACGACAATACGACTTAAAAACTTTCTGTAGTAAATTTAATTTTCTGAAAAATAATAATTTTTCGTATCTCACGTAGTTTTGGAGATAAAGTGAATACAAAAAATCTTCTTTTCGGGTTTCGGAAAAATTTGATCAGTATCGACTGAGAACCACAAATTATGATGTAGGTATGTTATTGTAGTTGTATTTTAATAATAATTAAAAAATGGGACTGCGAAGAAAAAAATTACAAAAAAAAATTGAAAAAATCGTGATTATAACAGTTCCATATTTCAGGTAGATAAAAAACATTGTGAATATATGTAGAATTATTTATATTTTTTGGATTATATCAAAAAAGTTCCGAGACAAGAAATACATAAAATAAATAAAATATATTTCAAGAAACATCGATATTAATGATAGCGATGAAAAAAATATTAAAAGTCGTGATACGTGAATTAAAAGAATATTTCTAATACATTTTTTTTATAGAGAAATAATTTTAAATTGTTTTTATTTTATAAACAACCTAAAGTAATGCATACAAAAAAATATTCATCTTCCAGCTTCGCTCGCTCCAGAGGCGTAACCAACAACAACTAACCAAAACTAATCCAACACATGAAAATCAGTTACATTTAATGTACATTTATCTTACAGTCGCCCTATGGCGAGGTGCTAGCACGGGTGCTGTTACTAGCCATTCGATACAGCAGGCAGTCAGGGATATTCGTTATGGACCAAGGAGAAGGCAAGTTTCTTTTGGGACGATCCAAAGAATCTTAAGAGGCATAAACCAAAAGGAGCGCCGCTTTCAGTTTGTTGTTCAACTTCTTATGAGGGAACAAGAAGTAGACGAAAACTTATTCCAAAATATTATTTGGAGTAATGACGCCACTTTCACCAACATCAGGAATATTTAATAGGCATAATTTACGTTTCTGGGCCCCCCAGAATCCCAGGAAGTTTCAACAAATCAAATTTCAAGGCAGAACATCTGTGCATGTACGTGATGGTGTGGTATACAAAATAGAATACCTGATGGTCCAATATTTTTTGATGGCTCGCTGACTGGCAGAAGATATCTAGATTTTTTTCAAAATGAAATAGAACACCTTTTGGAAGAACTACCATTGGCAACATACCGAAATATCATTTGGCACGCAGTTCAGGATTTGGTGGATTTTTAAATATCCGACACCAAGAATGGATTCGCCGTAATGGAACAATCAGGTGGCCATCCAACCAGCCCAGATATAACAGTAATGGACACTTTTTATGGGGTCATTTAAAATATGTTGTTTACCGGAGAAGAAACACAAGTATTCAGGAAATTAGAAACAAAATTACCAACGAAATTCAGGGGTTAAATGGGGTCAATCATATAATTGAGGCTAGTTTGGCAAGACTAGGGCATGTTTTTTATCGAATATTTATCTGATCACATTTATAAACTTTATGGAAAAGAATACGAGGAAGGCCGAAAATTAGCCCCTGTTCAGTCCTCGTTGAATGATCTGTACCTATAATTAAATTGAATTAGTCGGTTTCACTAATTATTATACCGCTTTGATTTTTTTTGATTATTCTAATCGCCTTCTGATTTTATTATTTGCGTCTTCTATTTTTTTTTTATTGCAAAGCCGAAATCACAAAGAGTTTCCAAACCTTATCATCCACGTTTGGTTTGTAATTAAGTATCAGCGCAATGCAATAAATGCATAAGCTTGACGAAATGGTCCCATCTCATGTTCCCACTCAAAAGCGCCTTGCTTAGATCGCCTTGCTCTTTGGAATATGATTTTTTGGGAAAGTATCGAATGTGCAAAGTATCGAAAATCCCGAGCGGACCCGAAGCTTTCGACAAAATGAATCTTTTCTTGATTTTGGGTATGTCTTGGGTTAGCTTTGGTTAGCACTTGGTTAGTTTCCTTTTCTTGAGCCCCCGTAGCGAGCGGAGGGCCATGCGAAAAGTGAAACGAACGTTTTCGAAACTTTGCACATTCGATACTTTGCTCCCATCTCGATCATTTCCTAGGAATGCCGAATGTTGCACGTGCACGTGGCCACACTACAACGGTTGCTATAAAGCATTTCATTTTACCCTTGGAAACTCCTGGGAGAAGTTATAATTTCGGAAATTTTTCAATTGTGTCAGACCGATTTTGTCGCTTTTTCCTCAGAAACACATAAATTGAGTGTTTTTACGTCATTTTTAGACGTTTTTTTATTGGCGGAAACCTAATAGTAACTGTCTTGCGAGACAGTGGAGCGAATAGGGGTGCTAGAGGTGGAGTAATAAAGTGTCTGAAAATGAAAAGTATTCAACTTGCAAAGACGAATTTTGCTAAAAACATTGTTATTTTTATAAATATTCCAGTGGCGTAACCAGATTAGGGAAAAAGCGCTCCACTGTCCCGTTGCAGTTGATTAACTTTTTATATTTTACTAATATTTCACTTTGCGCATGGCTCTCTGCTCGCTTCGCTCGGTTCTGGGGTGCAATCAAATAAAACTAACCCAAGGCATGCTCAAAATGAAATAAAAATAATAAATTGATTTTCGGGTGTGTATTGCCTATATTTCTAATGCTTTTGTGAAGTGGTGTTGGAAATTTGTGTCAAAACTCGAACTTTCGGTTCAAATGTGGTGGATCCTCCGATTTTATAAAATCAACACTCATTTTATTTATTTTTTCATTTTGGGCATGCTTTGTGTTAATTTTGCCCCCGGAGCGAGCGAAGCAGTGGAAGGTCATATACGAAGTGAAATATTAGTAGAATGATAAAAAAATCAACTGTAACGGGACAGTGGAGCCCTTTTTTTCTAACCTTGTTAGGTCACTGGAATATTTATAAAAATAACACATATTTTTAAGCAAATTCGTATTTGCAAACAAATTATTTTCTATTTTTATATACTATTTTATACCACCCATCACTCCTATCGCTCTACTGTCCCACAAGATAGCTAGTTGGTTACTCCTATTAGGTTTCCGCCAATAAAAAACGTCTAAAAATTATGTGAAAGCACTCAATTTATATGTTTCTGAGAAAAAAACGACAAAATCGGCCCGAGACGTCAAGTAAAAAATGACCATCATTTCCTCGTCGAAAAATAGCTCGAATGACTGAACGTCTGAAAGATCCATGTACCTATTGTGTGAATTCAATTTCTGGAAAATCTATTATCGGCCTGACTCTCTAAGCACCGCTAAGCCAGATGTAGCTTTTTTGTAATTGAAGTTAAAGCTGAAATATTGGAACTAAGATGATTTCGCGTTTTCTTTGTTGAAAAATATAACTTTGCTTGGTGCTTGCAGTTGTCGGCCTGAAAGATTGTACCCGAATCCTTATCTCCAGAGTGCCATGGGAGTAGACACGATGAGCTAGTTGGGAATTATGGACATTTAGGCATCAAGTTGGGAAAAGTTACCCGCTGCCAAAAAACACAATGTTGTCAAAAATAAAAATTATGAAATGAGCGAATTTAGATCTCGAAGTGCAATAACTATACTTCCTGCAATCCTAAGTGATAAATGCGTAAGCGTTAACTTTGATTAATAATATACCAATGAATGTAGCGTTTCATACTCCTTTATTTGTAACATATCAGTAAGTCGTATCTTTAGCAGCCACCAAACCAAACGTCAACAAAACTTTAGCCATTCCCATTCTAAAAAACCGTTCTTCTGTTTCATTTTTGGCGATGCCGATGACTTTATATTAGTAGCTAGCCATCATATCTCCCAATTGTCTTCGGCTTCGGCCGCTGACGTTCGGCAATCGTCGGGCGCCTGTCTCCATTCGCGCCATGTCTTCGCAATGCAACCATGCAGTTGCTTGTAAGTCCGCTGATGGTCTAGGGGTCTGGATGGTTAGCCTTCACTTAGGCGACCCGGGTTCAAATCCCGTCGGTTTTTTTATTTTTTTTAAGGTTATATTTCTAAACAGTTTTTTTCTTGATTTTGGGTATGCCTTGGGTAAGCAGTTGGTTAGTTTCCCACCCAAAATAAATATAATCGACTGCATAAATATAATTAAAGTAACTACCGAAAATATCAATTCAATTACTAATAATAGCAAAAGCTTAGAGGATTTAATTCAGGGTGCAGATAATAGATGCAAGAACCGATTTTTCAAGGCATCATCGTCGAAGACTTTTAGGGCAATCGGCAATTGACGAAAATAATGAAATTGATGTTAGACTGGATTTACACACTTTTTATAGAAAAGAGTTTATAGAGATTTTGGACACTTTAAGTTCGGCGTTAAATGCGAATTTTAATATTGGAAAAACCATTGGCCCGGTTTATGTTTTCCTTGACAAGAAAAATTTTTCCTTAGAAGACTTGGAAAAGGTGGTTAAGGGTTAAGGTCCTCCGGGATCTCAAAAACCTAGCTGATATATATTTATTACAGACTGAAATGGACGTACTATTTGATTTAAGCCCTCAAAGCTTTCAGTTTTCCCCAACTTTTAATGCAGGCAAAAACCTACTTTACCAGAAGCATTTCGCATTTGTCTTTTCATTTTTGACAATATCATATGGTGTTTCTACAAAGGAAAGGAGTTTTAGCCAACTGAAATTAATCAAAAGCGCTATAGGAACATTGATGTCTGACGAAGAGCTAGATAATTTAATGTTGTTAAGGTGTGCAGAAAAAAATGTTGACTTAACTAATGTTATAAAATCTTGGTCTCTTCTTAAAAAAGACTTATTTGTTTATAAGTGTTAGCTTTTAATATTAGGTACCATTGCAAGCAAAAAAAAACTGGTACAAAGAAATTTATTATAATCTAGACTATTACATAATATAATAAGGTGTAGTATGGAAATTAATTGTAAACACCTGAACTTAATCACCAGATACCTGAATACCTGCAACACTCATACACCAGGCAGAAGTGTTGTGTTTCTTGTCATTTATTTGTCAATATTTGCTTAGATTTTCCTGATAGTATATAGGAGCAATATGTTTTCAGTTTATTTCTTGTACCAGTTTTTTTGCGCGCAATGGTACCTACCTTATATGTTTTTGTTTTATTTTATTAAACAAATTTATTTGTATTATACCGCATTTATATTTTTGTTTTTAATAAAATGTATTAAATAATAAAACGTCTCATCGTATGTTGTTAGCAATCATGAGTTACTCTTACTTACTTTAACTATTACTAAAAAAATAAGAAATCTATATCATCAAAATTTAATAAGATTTCAAAAAATTTTTATATCAATGTAGGTATACAAACTGAGGTGTTGTGACATTAGTCCCTTTCGAAGACAAATTCTGGTCACGGTCTTTTAAATAAGACTTGGGAAATATGAGACAGGTGTCCCCCCCCTTCCCCAAAAAAAGTCTAGCGACACCACTGCCGTTTGAAGAATTTTAATAAGCTTTTTAAGGTGCAACTGCAAAAGCACTTTTAATGTAGATTTACTATAGCTTTTCATGAGGCTAATTAATAATCCTGTGACTAACAAACCCATATTTTATAGAATTTCAATTTCAAGCGCCCAATCATAAAACATATATGAAACACGTCTCCTAATCCTAGGCAACAACATACGACCAACTCCGAATACAGTGAATAGTGAATACACCGTCTTGCCATTGCATCGTATTGGTACTATTTATTTCTGAAAGTATTAAGTCCCCGCCAAGCCCGACGTATAGGCAACATACAATACAACGGCAGGTACATAAATTCGTACTTGTGACATGGTGAAGTCGCCGGACAAATCATTCGACCCCTATTTATGAGACCGAGCAAATGCGATATTTCTTTCGGGCCTCCGAGATACTAGAATAAATTATGGAAATAGTTTCGTCTGGCAACATTAACTGCGAGCTTTTACTAATAAATATATTATATAATATATTTACTCCCTTCTTATTTTTATTGCTATCGATTTGAAATTTCGATAGCGTGTGTCAGAGAGTAACTAATATTAATTTTTGCATAATACCATGTTCCATGGCTCAATAAAAACCTTGCATCATTATCCAGCAGGTTAAATTTCTCTTTTTAGTTTAGTGTACATTTTTAATTGCATGCTAGACTGTATTCTTACCCCTCTTGCAATAGATATAGATATACTTTTTTGATTCATGCCTGTATAACATAATATGTGTGTAAAAAGTTCGGGACCGACTAATTATTTCGAAAGCGAGCCGAAATATCGATAAACATTAAATTCAGAGTTTGTAGAGATTAACGAGATCTACACGAGTGGAATATTTCGAGATATAAGCCATAAAGTCGCGAGAGACATACAGATCACCTCAATTTTTACTGAATTTTTGAATTCTACGGACACCTTTTAGCACAAAAAAATAAGATCAACATAGGTATACATTGAAGCAATATCAGAGCACATGCTAAATCAAATACATTCGCATTTTACTAAAAAGTTAAATTAAAATAATTATCGACTAACACCAAGTGTCCGATTTTTTACCCCATCCGTGCTACAGATGGTTAGATTTATTGTTTTCAAATAAATTTATATTTTTTCTTTTGATAAACAATTTTGTTTCCATAAAATGCCTTTTTTATAAACTAGTAAAAACGAATTAGATAAGGATCACGTTTAAAATTGCCCATATAAAGTCGCTTGCTAAATCATTAATCTTTAAAATAGTGTTTAGTTTTCGAAAATAAGTTAAATATGAAAAACTGAAAATATTGCATTTTTGAAAAGTTCATTTAAAAAAAAATAAAAAATATACAATTAACACACTTACACAATGTGTGTGTGCGAGAAGGCAACCGACTTCTTGACAGCGTCGGGGGCATAGAGTCACTTGCTCCATTAGAGCATATCTGCCAGATCATCTAAGTTTTCAGCGGCCTGCCGATCTCTCACCCTTGTCTGGAAAACATCCCAAATATGTTCTATGGGGTTTAGATGTGGAGAACTGGCTGACCACTCTAAAACATGGATATTGTGTTCCTGAAGATATTGGTGTTAGGTGTTACCAGTCAGGCCTGGCTGACCACTCTAAAACATGGATATTGTGTTCCTGAAGATATTGGTGTTACCAGACAGGCGGTGTGGGGTCTCCCATTATCGTGTAGAACAGAAGTACTCAAACTTATTTCGACCACCGACCATTTTGAGAATAAAAAAATCTAGCGCCCCCCATATTCAGGGGCGTAGTTAAAAACCCTAAGGGGTGGTTGGGTTTTTGAAAGTAGAAAGCAGGAAGAAGAACTAGGTGCCTTTTTTGGGCCGTTTAACGGTATTCAATATTGATATTTAGTCAAGAATATTATGATTTTTTTCCGATAATAAATCCGCTGTCCGCAATATTAAAATATAAATATAAGAAATACTAATTTCAGCATTCTAAAAATCTTTAATTATAATAAATAGGTAATAATTGTATTCTTCGCTTTGTAACCGAACATACGTACGTAATAAAATAATAAATTAATACGTTAGTGTACTTACCTTAAAATAGACAAAAACGCACTAACAACGGCTCTTAAAAAGTGGACATTTCAAACATCGTGTGAAAGGTATACTTTGCACACGACGTGTGCAAAATATGCTTTTCACACGGCACACGCTATAGTTTAAAGGGCTTCGTCTCCGTTTTGGAGCTTCGCCCTCAGGGCTCCATTTTAGGGTTTCGCCCCATGGGGCCTCATTTTAGGGCTTAGCCCCCGGAGCCTCATTTTCAAAATATTTGGAAAATAGGGACCCCACACCGGTGGCCCTATTTTAGGACTGTGCCCCTAGTTATAGTTTAGCGAGAATCCCTTACTCACGTAGCTTCTTTCGCTAGGAATAAAATTTTCTGATAAATAAATAATAAAAAAGTTTCCCATATAACATGTAATTTTCTACCACACTCCCAGTGGGGCACCCTGTATATAGCCGTCGTAGAAAAAGTATAGTGTGCTACACGTGCTGAAAAGACTTTTCACACTCATGAGCCTTTACTTATTTTCGAAAACTAAACATTATTTTAAAGATTAATGATTTAGCAAGCGACTTTGTATGGGCAATTTTAAACCAAACTATCTCATGCGTGTGAAAAGTCTTATTTTCAGCACGTGTTGCACAATATAATATTGTCGTATTTGTAAAAGCAAGCTTTAAATTTAGAAAAATAAAAGGAAGGCTTGGATTTAAAAAAATTATCAAAAAATGTGAAGGATGAACCCGATGCATTTCAACGAGTTTGTTAATATCAGGCTCGAATTCACTTAAAACCGCAGTCAGTCGCTTGCAGCCGATTTCCCTTTTTAGTTTGTGATCGTCGCTACAGCACTAAATCCACGTTCACCCAAATACGACGACGGGAATGCTATCAGAAAACGTTAGACAATCGACTATACTCTTGGTAGCTATTCTTGAATTTAATAATCAGTTCTATAAGTTGTTCTTCTAAATGGGATGATCCTGCTGTGCTGACATTTGAAAAGGATCCAACACCCAGTCTGGTATGTCCATGTTTAAAAAATCATAAGGGAGGGTCGGGTTCATGAAACGTTCCTTAAAATCATCGTGGGAGTTCTCCAAGTTTTGACAGTAAATAAGAAAGTCATCGTTACTGAAGGATATTGCTGATAAATTGGGGAAGTTATTAAATTTATGTCTGCTGATATCCCTTAGTCAACTTCGATGTCATGTTGTTCAAGTTAAGAACAGATCGAGCAACCAAATTCATTTGTTGCTTGTATAGACCACCTAGCGGACACCAATATAAAAGGATTTTGTGCAGATCAAATATCCCACGGCAGAAATTGTCATATTAGGAGACTTCATCGTATATAACATTGACTGGTTGAAACACTCCAACAAAAACGACGAAGAAGGACGAGAAACAGAGTCTTTTGCTATAAGTCACGGACTTACTCAACTGGTTAACGAATCTACCAGGATCCCTGAACGTCAAAAAGAGTTTGCTAGCCTCCTGGATCTATTCTTAACAACTAATCCTGACCTCTACACCGTAACTGTCCAACCTCCGTTGGGTCATCAGACCACAATCTTATCTCTGCAACTTGTGAACTTGCTATCAAAATACAGGAGCCACAGATACCCCGAATGGTTTGACCCTACAAATCTGCAAAGTGGCGGGATCTTCGCTAGTTTTATCTTTCTTTTCCTTCGAAAGATGTCCGCTTTAGAAATCAAAACACCACTGAGTCTGCTGGTGAGATAACTCAAGTTATCCTAGCTGGTATGGAAGCTTTAATCCCCCTTTCTATGAAACTTATCTCAAACAGTAAACCATGGTTTGGGAAAAACTGCTCAAGAGCAGCCAATGCTAACAATACCGCCTACCGCAAATGGCGCCAAGATCCGATAGCCGAAAATCGGCTATCGGATCAACTGTCCTTACGGATCAAGATCATTTCGGTCACTTGCCAAAGCTGTCAATCAGGGTTTCTCAATAAAGACGTCAAGTCCACTGACCAAAGATGATGGCTCAATAGCGGAAACGGCCAAAGAAAAAGCGAACGTTCTTGTCGAAATATTTGCATCAAATTCTACCTTAAATCATCAAGGAAAGACTCCCCCAACTATCTCGAGCGTGAGTTCCTCAATGGCAGGTCTCGTGTTTCGCCAACGCGAAGTGAAACGAAAACTCGAAAGCCTAGACACTAACAAGGCCACAGGACCGGATGGCGTTCCAGCAATTGTGCTTAAGAAAATGTTCTGCTGAACTAATAGCTCCACTATGCAAGACTTTCTCCCTATCATACAGAACTGCATGCTTTCCTTCTGGCTGGAAATGCGCTCAGGTGCAACGAATCTCAAAGAAAGGTAAAAATAAACGATTACCTTAGTTCCCATCATGTCCGAAGCCATGGAGAAACTGATCAACGAACAGCTCTTAAAATATCTTGAATCGGCAGGCATCATAGCAACCCATCCCGCAAAACAGGAGACCAAATATCCAGGCATCAAAAAAAGCAAACCCCACAGGACTTGACTTATCAATGACAGGACAAACAGTGACTCTGGCCTCATTCAAAAGCTTGCTGGGCATCAACGTAGAAAACAACATGTCTTGGCGTAATCACGTCACCAAAATCGCCAAGGCAGCAGCACAAAAGCCAGGAGCACTCTATAGAGCAAAACAGTTGTATACACCTTATCAGCTCTTACTGCTCTATAAGGCCCAGATAAGACCATCTCTGGAATACTGCTCCGATGTGTGGAGCTCGGCACCCAAACACTTGCACAAGATATTAAACTCCATGCAGAAGAGAGCAGTCCGTCTTGTAGGCACAGAGTTGACTAAAGACCTTGATAGCCTTGAACATCGAAGGAAAGTGGCGGACCTATCTCTTTATTATCGATACTACTACGGAAGGTATTCGAACGAGCTGGCACTTATGATTCCGCCTAGAGTTGTGCCAAACAGAAATATCCGTCAGGCACAAGCCGCTCATCAACATACGATTCAGTTGCGAACACTTAGGACGTCGCTGTTGCGGAACTCCGTTGTCTCGAGGACTGCCTCACTCTGGAATGGGCTCCCAAGTAACGTCTTTCCCAAAAACTACAACCTACAGCGCTTCAAGTGCAGCGTCCACCATCTTCTCCGCACATGCACCGCTCGTTGAGTGGTATGAGATTTTACTTTTGTGTGTGCGTCGAACATAAAAGAATTTAAGTCATCGCCTTAAAGCCGGAGATTTACATCATTAAACAATTTATACAGGTCTGTCAAGTACGCAATATCATTCTTTGATGTGATGAGATTACCGCGCAATTATGCACCTTTGTTTTCCAGGAACTCTATTACAGAGTCAAACAAATTGTAAAATAAAGTCAGACAAGTACCTTTTGTTAGCGTGGAGTGTGAAGTAACAACCGGTTGGAATTTTCACCATTGGCAACGCAAAGGTGTCATTTAGTGAGCTGCTTATCTGATATTATTAACTGATCTGATAACATATTGCAGTGATGTATGCAAGCGTTCACTCAGATTTCTCGCAACCAAATGCTGGTGATGAATGACGCAATGTATAGTAAGCACGCCTGGAACTGTATTTTTTAAGTGCGTTATAAAGCCTTTGTAACGCCCTCTCATAGCCGGAGCGCCATCTGTAACGACTAACATAATATTATTCAAAGGAATTTCCTTTTCGTCGCACAAAACTTTCCCAATGTGTTAAATATGGTTCCTCCTTTTGGTATGTTTCTAAATTTCTAGCAAATAATAGTTCTTGACATATCTTTGATAAACCTCACGTTTGACAATAAAATGCTTCATTAGTTGGTAAAGTGGATTCATCCAACTGAATTGAAAATTGACAAGTCTTCTTATGATTGCACAATGATTCTTCAATGATTTTATTTATCTTATCAATTCGTCTTTGCACAGAATAATTGCTGAAAGGAATTTTTCTGATAATATCTGCCGCTGGTTTAGGGAGCACAGTAAATACTTCTTTACTGCCTGCAAAATTAAATCCTCGCCTAAAGTATGTGGTTTGCCGGTTTTTGCAATTAACAATGAGATATTGTACGAAGCACGAAGTCTGTGATCGTCTTGCTTAGAAGCTGCTGAGAAAAGTTTCGATATAGGTGGCTGAGCCGAGTACTTCCTTGCCAGGTCTTGAAAATAGGTCACATCTTTGTCTTTCTTATCCGTGTGCACTTTACTTCAAAATAATATTTTGCTCAGGGGTTACTGGGGCCACACAGCTCTGACTCTGTATCGTAAATTCACTGCGTGAAGTCTATTTCTTACGGTCTGGGTGGATATTCTCCTTCCCGTATGTCTCTTGCGGTTCGGACTGAATTTTGAAGTGCTGACTTTGCCAAATTACGCGGTCTGTTGTTCTCGTTTCTCTGGCAGAATAACGTCTTGTAACTGTACTAAATTCCCTATGCCAGTTAAGAAGTCTACAAATTACCGAATGGCTCTTTCGAAGTCTTAGGCTCGACACAGAGTAACCTTGAAACAAAGTAACTGCTATCACCACTTTTTCTCGACTCAGAGATGTCCTTTGTAACGGAATATAAGCTTATTCCGCTCCACTAAATTCAGTTCAATTACGAATGATTATCGATGTTTGGGATTTGAGTTGCCAGTGACATCTATTCGCGAATGGGTGTATTTCGTGCAAGTAATTATTTGAAAGCATAAGTACGCTATTTTATACCTACACTTTGTGGAGTTGTTTCACTATAGATTAGTATATTTAATAGTGACATCTATTCGTGAATGGGCTTATCTCGTGTGGTTGGTAATTGGGGACCGTAGTACGCTATTTAATACCTACAATTTATAAATTTAATTTATTATAGATTACTATATTTAGTATATATTAGTATTTCTTTTGCTTAACGCTGCGTGACCTATAGTAGTAGTCACATGATATAAATTATCCAATTAAAATATCGGAAAGCATAATTTTTGGAACGTCTCCTATTTTGAAAGCGGAGTCGTTTTATCTTTGTGGCGACGCTGACACGGGTGAGTGCTGGTTTTTAATCTTGAAATATTTTATTCATCTTGCAATATATTTCACTAATTTTTTCATTTTTAAATACATAATTAATAATTGTTTCTGATTCGCTTAATTGTATTTGGCTAAAGCAAGAATTTAGCATTTTTATATTACACTTTCAATTAGCTCACAGCTTCAATAATCTTAATTTTTGTAGTGACCGTTGGGTTAAGATACCGATTTATTGGCGGATAATTGCGTCTCTCATTAGTCAAATTCATGTAATTTGAAAGTGGTTAGTCCAAATTGACAGAGAACGTAATTATTTCATCGTTTAGCGGTCACGCACATTATTTTACGTATTTCCATTCAAATTGAACAGTATTATTTGGGGAATTCTTGAAGTAAGTTCTATATATTCCTGAAAAGGTAGTAAATTTAATTTTCGGTAGAATTTCTTCGAGTTTTCCCTGTTTTAATATTTTTTCTTTCCAGGCTTATTTAATTAAATTTTCAGTTTATTTGTTACATCAAGCATATAATTATTAGCACTCGCCCTGTCTCGTCTCAACAGTGATGTACCGACATTCATTTGCATTTATGAGAGGTTAATCTCACATGTGTAAATTTACCGGTTTTTTTTTATCTTTTATCTAAATTTCTATCTCGATGTGAGATAGTGATGATCTTATCCATATCTTTAATTAATTGAGACGTAATTACGCTCAATTATCGTTTATGTGCCAAGGGCCAAATAAAAAAATAATTGAAATTACTTATTTGGAGTTATAAGACTCATTTATAGAGAGGTTGTACCTCTATTTTTTCTATTTACCATTAAATTCAAGTTATCTTTTATTTAGTCACTAATGGGAACGCAATTCCATAATTTTCTTTTGAATTTAAATTTCAGTCATTATTTCTTTTAAATTTCATATTGTAAGTAAAGAAAAGGATATCTTGAGTAACAGTAGTTATTTATAATTTTTGCTCAACTTAAAATTGTAATTTAAGTTTCTGATTATACCTGCCTTAACCAGTAAATTTCCAAATTGTTGATTGCTCCCTCATGTGTAACAGTCTCACTGAGGTCCACACGATATTTCCCTGAATATTCTTTAATTAGCAATATACATTGGTCTAAGATTAGGTTATTATTTTTTTTGCATGTATCCAACGTTGGCTAAAAAAAACATCGTGCTTGGCAAGTAGCAGGTGTTCGTCCACGTCGCTGTAGAGGGAGCGGACACTATGTTAACCTGTAAGTCCTGGATTAACCCATTAACATAAACTTGGGAGCAGGCAGAAGCGGTTCCAGTAGAGGTCCCAATACGATCGCATGGTTACAGAATAATTGGACAAACTAAGTATTAGCCAATCAGAAGATAAATCAATAATTGTAAAGACCAGTGATATCGCCTCATTCATTAATTTTTTTATCTTTTACATTAATTTTAATTCTCATTACTAGTCAATTTATTCATAAACTTTATATATTTGTAATTTAATCGTATTGATAATCTCCATTTCACATGATACCATTGTTGTAATTTAATTGTAAAATTAATATATTGTTGTTTGAATTCCTTTGTTTAATTTATCGCAAGATTGAGATCTGTGAGACACGAATTATAAGGGCAAATTTCTGATATTCTTATCTTTATAGTTATTGATATTTAAGTATTCATATTCAGTTCGCATTGTCTTCAGGAACTCTGGTGCCCAAAAAAAATTCAGTTAATAAAAGAGACAACCCAACCCCTCAGGAAAATAAAACGAATCTCATGCTTAATTAAATTAAATAAATTAACTTTCACTACAAATCAGTGCCCAACTAAATTTATCCTTACAAATTGGCGACTGAGCTAGTATATCATTACACCTTTTGACAATACCCTTTCGTAAACCATCAAAATTAATCATTGTACTTTGTGAAATTAAGCAGTACTGCAGTGGACAGTGCAAAACAGGAGACCAAATATCCTTGCTTCTCAAATTTTTATAAAAACCTATGAAACAAAAACATTTTTTTACACTTCTAAACTTCCTTACTGATAAGGTACAAATAAATAAAATTATACGGGAACTGCTAAAAACTTGAATGGAACGTGTTAAGAAGTGGCTCTTAATTCGTTTTTTTTTATGGCAGTGGCATACACACTAAACGGAAATCCCATGGCACTCGACGAGCGGTGTGTGTGCGAAGATCTTGATTGACACGGTTCTTAAATAGTTGTAGGTTGAAATTAGGGGGAAACAGATGTCCTGGGAGTGAGTTCCACAATGATGCAGTGCGCCAGACAAAGGAGTTCTCGTAAAGCGACGTTCTAGGTGTTTCCAGTTGTACGACGAACAGGTGCGCTCTAGCCGTCTGTCGTGACTGTCTGACAGGCGCTGCTGGGGGCGGGATGATGCTGGCCAAATCCTGGGAACATCTGCCGTGAAAATACCTATAAAGCAGGGGAATCTCGGCCACATTTCTGCGGTGGTCTAGGCTATCCAGATCCCGGGTCAACGACGAGACGCACAGCTCTCTTCTGAATGGAGTCCAGCAGTTTTAGGGTGTTCTTAGGTGCGGCACCCCAGATGTGTGAGCAATAGTCTAAGCACGGTCTTATTTACGCAAGAGTAGCTGCTGCGGTGTATATAGTTTTATGTTGCGAAATAGTTCACGAAGCTTCTGCGAGGCTGATTTTGCGATGCTAGCAACGTGGTCATGCCAGGACACATTGCTGTTGATCGAGACACCCAATAGTCCAATTAACGAGGATGAAGGAATGGTCGGTCCTGCCATAATTATGTCAGGGCACGCCGTATTGGCTTTCTTGGTAAACGTGGCTGCTCGGGTTTTTGCAGCATTAAATTGGACAAAATTCCTGTCGCCCCAAGTTCGAACCTTCTCCAGATCTTGATTCATTGTTGTAATCTGCTTCTGTCTGCGACGATAAGTCTCAGTCGCTGGTAAAGGATTTTCTGATCTAAATTGGGAGACAAGGGTACTGTCATCTGCAAAACTGTAAACAAGATTATTGGTTTCGGTTAGCAGGTCATTAATATAGATGAGGAACAGAGTTGGTGAAAGTATTGCGATGTGAGGTAATCCCGCATTTATGGTAAATGTGTCTGAGATGTGTCCATCAATTGCAACGTGCAGAGATCGGTTCTTGAGGAATCTGGCAAGCCAGCTGCAGAGAGACACTGATGGCAGTCAGAAGGACGGTAGTTTGTTGAGCAATCCGTCATGCCAAACTCTGTCGAATGCCTCCGAAATATCCAACGCAATCGCTCGAGGTTCTCCGTAGTTCTCAATTACACTACTCCATATATGGCGATATGACTAGTTTGTGTTCATTATCAAATAATGTATATTATATTACTATTATCTCATTTTATCCGATTTTGTCAATAAAATAATGTGAAAAAGAGTTACAAAAAACAAAATTGTTAGTACCTTTGGAAAATTTTCCAAATTATTCTAGTAGCAATGGGGTTTATCCCCGACTAACCACCACTGCTTGCGAAGCTTGTCGAAGCTCCAGAAAATATATAGGGTGAAGTTAAGAGTTAACGACTTCAAATTGAAAACTTTAATGAGACTGCATCATTAACGAATTGTCAAATAAAATTTAAAGTTTCTCATAATTTAGCTATTACAATGATTTTCTTTTTAATGTTCGGCACACACATAACAGGAAAATCCTATACCAGTCAATGAGCAGTGCGTGTGCGGAGAAGTCGGTGGACGTTGGACTTGAAGATCTGTAGGTTGTAATTTTCAGGAAAACGTTCCCCGGAAGTCCATTCCAGAGCGAGGAAGTCCTCCAGACAAAGCAGTTCCGCAACAACGACGTCCTAGGCGTTCGCAACTGAATCGTATGTTGATGAGCAGCTTGACGGGTGTTTCCGTTTGGCACAACTCTGGCCGGAATCGTAAGTGCCATTTCGTTCGAACACCTTGTGTAGTAGTATCGATAGTAAAGAGATAGGTCCGCCACTTTTCTTCGTTGTTCGAGGCTATCAAGGTATTTAGTCAACTTAGGGTCATTCACAAGATGGACTGCTCTCCTCTGTATAGAATCTAATATCTTGAGCAAGTGTTTAGGTGCCGAGCTCCACACATGGGAACAGTATTCCAGAGATGGTCTTATCTGGGCCTTATAGAACAGTAAGAGCTAGTGAGGTGTATACATACAACTGTTTTGCTCTATAGAGTGATCCTAGCTTTCGTGCTGCTGCCTTTGCGATTTTGGTGATTGCTCTTTTTTGAGAAGCCAGCTGCTTGAGTCTTTTATGCGTTAAACTCAACATTGTTTTCCTCACCCCATACCACGATGGCGTTCATATCCTCATTGATGGCAGCCACTTGCAATACAAAACAAATATAAATGAACGAGTTGGTCAAAATTCTTCCTAAAACAGTGAACATTTGATGCTTAGAAGCGTCGCCGTCGGAGTTTCAAGCTTACATCCCCTAATCCGCATTTAGAGTAAATTTTAAATATTTTATGTCGCATAGAATTTAAAATGTGGGATGCTAGATCTCTTATAGACAAGGAGTCTTTATGAATTATGAAAGAAATTGATCAGATTCGTTTAGAGACTGCTTCGATACGGAAGAGCCGAAACAGTTTTGGAAGTTTTCGGCTTACGTTGTCCGGATTTAGTGGATTGGCATTTATCATCATTGGTACTTTAATAACATACCGTTAAGGAAATTGGAAAAATCCAGTTTCATTCGAGTTATTTAAAGAAAGGAAATTTGCAAAGTCTTTTTAAATTTATATTAGCATATCATAACAAATATACGAGACTTGGAGGCCCAATTACTGCTTATTTTGCGAGGAGCAGTTTATAATGAGTTTAACGTTTCTGTAGGTCAAAAACTCCCATAAAATCTTAAAACCACACGAACATTTGCAAAACCATTCTCAAAATTTGCAATAAAATCCTTAGGCAAAAATATGGAACCATACTTTTTGTGAGTAGTCTATCTAGCCTAGAGAGCAATAATGGCGCAAAGAAATTGCCTGGTTTCCGGTTTTATATCAAAATGAAGACATTCATTCGTATTGACACAACAAACCATTGTTTTCAGAGAGTTAACGTTTAATTATTGCATGGTTTAGTTTTACAGGTATAATGTAAAAAAATAATGAGCTACAGGAAAAATTATTTAATCATAGTAAATCTACATACATTTTTCCAATTTCATCAATCAACCCCCGTAAAAAAGTCTGTTCAGATTCTTGACAGAATCGTGAATAATAATTAAAGTTAATTAATAATTTATTAACAATATTACCATTTTCTGACCATTACAAACTGCTTCACTAGTTTGAATCTTCTCCAACACTTGAAAGAGAGGGTATATCACAGTAAAAATTCAAATCAACTATTAAAAAAGAAACAATAATTGTGATAGTTCGTTGAGCAGATAAAACCGTTGTCACACTTTCTTCAATTTGTGTCGGTATTTTACTTCTGTCTCAGGTAAAATGCTAGAGTTCTGCCCAAAAATAGTTGTTTTGAATTAAGTGCGCGAAATAATGGGACATAAAAGTTAACTTGGGGCAGAAACGGCTAGGCCAAGGTCAAAAATTTGCTCGAATGTCTCATTAAACAGAAATTTCGTGCACGAAATACGAACAAGATTTTTTGTACAGCAGTATTCAGAAAAAAATTAACAGCATTGTTAAATTTATGTAATATTTGTCATAATATTATCAGACCGACAATTTGGAAATAAATAATATTGAAAGTTATCGTCAGATCTATATTTTCATCATAGGTATTGCAGATTTCATTATTTTAAATTGAACACCCTTTATATTATTACAGTTTTGGAATTTATAGCAAATTCTAAGCATATTTCATGAATTTTACCTAAATTCAACGGTTTTCGAAATATTGACGTTTGCAAAATTACATTTTGAACATTTTAAACCCCTGTAGAATCTCTCTACGTCAATCCATTAGATTTCACAGGGTTTTAAAGTGGCCAAAATGTCAATGCTACATGAAATATGCTTGGAATTTTCCATGGATTTGAAAACTGTAATATTTTACACCTCTGTAGAATTTAAACCGTTGGACGCAGATCGAAATGACTTTCATATCCGCATCTTAGTTTTCAGTAATCTATCCTTCAATATCAAATTCAGGTTGAAACGGAAATAAAAAAACGAAAAATTCGTAAATTAGGTCAAATGGAAAGTTGAGCTCAATAACTTGCAAACTAAGCTAAGATAAGGACAATAGCCCTAGAATACTATGGTCCGTCAACATTACGACGGTCGAATCGATTTAATCGGAAAACTTCGGAGGCTGATTTTCATATATAGGACTGTGCGCCTACCATGCTGCGACCGTCGCGCGTCTTCTCTTTTTTCACAATAGGACTGGACGACCGCAACACGGTCGTAGCACAGTCCTATAATGTGAAAATGTAAATAAGGACGGCAGGCGTTTTATATGGAACATATAATTTTTTGATTTACAGTGACAAAGACACGGTAGGTGCACGGTAGGCGCACAGTCGGTGCACAGTCCTATATATGAAAATCAGCCTTTAGCGCGCCCGCGCCCCTGACTTTTCCTCAGTCTAGAAGCGAGAAACGACGCGCCAAGTTTGTGGAGTGAATCTTTCCTAGAAAACAGTAACAGGCGTTACTATTTACGATACTTCTTTCGTCGTTAATTTTAATAAAAATTTACGACTTGATAGTATAATTTTTTTTTTAATTATTGTAAACTATTTTGTTGTATACTAAAATTCTCAGGTAGCATTTGTTACAAATGGCATCGGTTGGTCAGAACAATATTTAACAGATACTGAACTTGAAAGGCGTTTATGCGAAGACGACAAGGATGACTCACCGGTGAATGACCATGGAGATTCAGGGAATGAAGATGAAGACCATTGTAAAAAAGAATACATCGCAAAAACAAACAGTGAAAATAAAGATGACTTGATATTTTGCAAGATGGAGATATTGAAATGATAAATAGTACAGTAGGTGAAGAAATGCGGGATGCCAAAGCGAAGGGATCACGCGCACAAGATTCTAATGATTTGCAGGAGGAGGATGCCAATTCAAATATTGAAAGCGATAACGATGATCCTTTGCGTAAACTAATGAAAACCAATCCATATGTCATTGTACCGCATTTTTTTGAAGGGCAAAATAGACATAGATAGAGTTCTGTTTCAAGAAGCCGCGTAACAAGAACATCATCAAAAAATATTGTTTATATTAGAGCTGGTCTAACCAATAAATGTAAAAGCGCAGGAATAAAAATTGATATTTTAAAATAGTTTTTTGATGGAGTAATAATTGGCACAATTGTTCGTTAGTTCGTTACACAAATGAAATGATAGTTCTCAAAGCAAAAATCTATAAAAATCAGCAGTTGGCAGCGATACAAAACTACTAATGCAGGAATAATGGCGCTAATGGGCTTACTCATGTTTTCAGCTTCCATGAAAAATATCCACTTGAAAGTTCGTCAGATGTTTGACTCAAACCTGTCTAAAAGTATTTACAGATCAACCATGAGTGAAGAACGCTTTCAATATCTTCCAACTGCTTACTGTTTGACAATCGACGAACTAGACAATAATTGCCAAAAGCTTCTGATCCGTTTGCTGCCACAAGGACCATTGGAATCAATTTATATTGAATTAAAATCAAAATTACAAACCTAGCACATACTTAACAATAGACGAAAAGCTTTTAGGGTTCCGTGGGCGCTGCCCATTTAGAATGTATGTATACACATACCGAATAAACCAGCTAAGTATGACATCAAGATAGTTATGATTTGTGATTCTAGCTCTAAATAATATATGATCCATGCTTCTCCTGGAGTTTTACTATGTCAAAGAACTCATTAAGGTTGCCCATGGATCCAATAGGAACATCACTATGGATAATTGGGCTACATCCATAGATTTAGTCAAAACTGTGCTCTGTAATCCTTATAAATTAACAATCATTGGTACATTATGAAAGAACAAAAGGGCAATTTCAACTGTTGGACGTCAAAGGTCGCAAGCCTAAAACTTCAATGTTTTGTTTTGAACAAAATTTAACACTAATGTGGCATGTTCCAAAACAAAACAAAAATATCCTTCTAATGTCATCTAGAGATGATCAACCTTCAATTATTGAATTTTCCAATTCAACAAGCAAGGGGTTGACACTTTTGATATGACGTGTGCCACTATGAGTTGCAATAGGAAAACAAGTCGTTGACCTTTATATATTTTTATAATATGCTAAATATGTATGTAATCAATAGCTGCGTTATATATAACTATAAGAAGGATGTCATGGAAGAAAACACCAATCTTGGCAATCAGCTAATGAGGCCATGGATAGAGCATCGAGCCAATTAGAAAAAACTATCAGGTCCTCTCCAGATATCTATCACAAATATTTTAGAAACACAGGCTGCATCAAATAATGGGAATACGTCCAGTAAAGGAAAATGACCATATGCTCGATTTATCCATCAATGAAAAATAGAATGACCACCATGTAATGCAATAAATTCAAACGACCAATATGTGCGGAACAGAGATCGAATTCGTGCTTTGAATGTTAAAGAGATTTTTTATTTCACTCTTAGTTTGGATTATATAAATTAAAAAAAGCCATAGTAATCTAGGGTTAAAGTCATTTCACTCTACGTCAATCCGTTTAGATTCCACAGGGTTTTAAAATAACCAAAATGTCAATGCTACATGAAATATGCTTGGAGTTTTCCACAGATTCCAAAATTGGAATAATATACAGGGCGTTCCATTTAAAATAGCGAAAATGTAGTTGCTACAATGGAAGCCAATATTGACAGAAAAGTCACAAAATAGTTTCTTGAAAATAGTGTCGCCATTTACCTTCAATACCTGAGATTGTCTAATGGGTCACTCACCATGAATAACTTCGTATATATATTGTCCGGACCTCACATGTCTTAGAATCGCCCCATTATGGTATTTTCCATTTCATCGCAGGTTTTAAATGACACTCCAGCTATCTTGATCGGATGTGATAAGAACTTTAATTTTTATTAAGTGAGGCTATACGCCGAAATTTTTTTATCAATCTAAAAACAAAGGATAAGCGGCGAGTGTGCGTGAACGACACTAGAAAAATTACAAGTGTACCAACTGTTACATATTCGCATTAAAGGTATAGTCCTTACTTAATGAAAGCCCTTTTCAAGTAACTCAAGTGCTGCTTATTGTACCGCTAACCCGAAAGGAACACTTGAATTGACGTTGTAAATAACGTTCTTTGAATACACACGTTCTTTGATGCAATTGGTTTCATCTGACGTCAATGCAAGATGCGGATATTATTTAAGCGAGTGCGTTGTATAGTATTTATAAATTTCGAGTCAATTCATTGTTTGAGTGCAAAATACCTCAAATTGATATTCGTTCGAAAGCAAAATTCTTCCGTTTGAAAACTGTTCAAATATGCATGGTTCTTCGAGCTGAACATTCTAGTTTCATTTTAATGAAAATTATTTTTTTGAGAGTTATAGTATGATATAATCAAATTTTATCATTGTAATAACATACTAAAAAGCAGCAAAAATATATGTGAAGACCTTAATACAAATTTGTAGAGGTGTGTGCAAAATTGTGTGGACACAAAAACCACTTAGTGTAAGTCCAGATGAGATGGTCATACGGGAGAGATGACTAATGTCCAAAATGCGTGGTTTATATGAGTAGCACAGAATGTGCAATGTGCATGCCCGAGCGTCAGTTGAACTGCGATATTTACGATGCATTTAACTCTCTCCTAAATTCGAGCAAAAAAGGTTTTTTTTTGGGGAAAATAGAAATTGTGTGTTGCTAGACATTAGTAGTACTTATTACTTCGAACCGTGGTTTTTGATAAACAAAGTTTTATTCGGTGTTTTACATCAGGTGAGTTACTTATAGTCGTAATTTAAATCTTAACCTCAAATTAAATGTTCAGTTTCTGTTCGCGCTGAAAAAATCAGTGGTGACCATCTCTCCCGTACATCTGGGTGAGATGGCCAACATATTTTCGGTAGAGGTGGCCAAATTTAATTCGCGATATTTTTGTTATAGCCAATATGCCAACAGGCTATACGCCGAAACCAACATCTACAAGAGGTTTATGGACCGTAGAAAATTTGAGTGCTGCCGTACAAACTATCAATAATGGCTCCTCTACTAATGTTGCATGTGTGTAGCGATGGTCAATTCGGTATTCTTTAATTCGGTCCAGTTCCGTTCATATCTCTTTCTCAGTGTTCTCCTTTTTTACAGAACATTTTTTGTGTTTTGGCTTAATTTTTCGTTTTTGCCTTTGATCCTAGGGCAGCCCGCTTCCTTTATTGCTTCAACGATTTTGTTGTTCATTTGTTCTATATCCATTTCAGAATCAGCCACTCAGACGAGGAAGTCGAACAATTCTACGAAGATGTCAGAATGGCCATGCAGAACACACACACGCACTATAAGATGTTGATAGGCGATTTTAATGCCAATGCCACCAGGAAACTCTATATGCAATGTATCTTAAACAGAATGAATTAAAACTTGTAACGCATTTAAAAAGAATGCAAAAATCTGGGTTTAAACAGTTAAAAATCCCTAACAGGTTCAACAAGCAAAGTGAGAAAGCGGGCTACGACTGGTTGAATTTTTTTCTGCGCCGACATCAACATTTATGCCTCAGTAAAGCAGAGGGTGTCTCCATTGCACGAGGTCAGGAGATGAATCGAACAGAAGTTAACAATTATTTCAAACTTCTGCAGACTACTCTTACAGAACATGAACTTTTCTACAAACCAGGGTGCATATACAACACTGATGATACTGGACTGCAAGTAAACAATAGGACAGGTATTGCCGTCATTCTAAAAATGTTTCGATATCCACTTGCTAAGAAAAAGGTGAAAAAATCTCTTGTATCACATGTTGCAACGCAGAAGAGATATTTCTACCGTCAGCCTCTATTTTTAAAGGAAAATACAAAAAAGCAGAGTACGCAGATGGCATACTTCCTGGTTCTGTGATTTACATGTCCCACAAATCAGCTTATGTCACACTGCAATTTTTACAACATGGTTAAAGGAACATTTTATTCTTCATAAGCCTGCCGCAAAAGCTCTATTGATACTGGATGGCCATGTATCACATTCTAGCTACACTAGAACTGCTCGAAATAGCTCGGGATAATGGTGTTGTGCTGTTGTGCTATCCCAGCCATACCAACCATTACTTACAACCTCTCGATAGAGCCATGTTTAAGTCCCTTAAGTTTTTTTTACGACCTGCCAACAATGAGTTCGTGCTAATCCTGGAAGAAAATTAAACAGGCTTCGATTTGGCAAACTGCTTCCAAAAATGGGGGAAGGCATGCACAGTTTCTAATGAAGTGTCGGGGTATGAGGCTACTGGTATTTTCCCGTTTAACCCTGAATCCGTGCCCGACTATGCCTTTTCTATTTCTGATGCAGTTACTGACAGCTCGGCGTCCAATAACCTGGATATTCGTGAACTTCCATATTCCAGGCATTGAAAATTTAAATGACAAAAATTGTTTTGCTTCTTTGTTATTATTTTTATATCCTTTTGTGGTTGCTATAGAAGCCATTTTTTCTTGCTATGGCAACAATTTTTTTTTTCGTGTGTATGATTGAAACGCAATCTTTTTTTTGGTTGCCATTACAACCAAATACCATTATTATCATCCTTTCTTCATTATCAAATGACAATTTATAGCATATTGAGCCTTTTATGGGTTTATTGATCCATTATCGTCAGGGCTGAATCAATCAATACATACATGACACATACTGGATATTAAGAAACGCGCATATTGGAATCATGTAGGCCAATCCCTTTTCGACTACATTCATGCCAAAACTCGATTCTCAGCTGTACAGCGTCGTTCAAAATGTCTTGCAAAGTTGCATTGTTTTCATGAATTAATGAATAGAAATCAGAAATCGGCTGGCGAACAATCATGATTAGCAGAAACGTGCTTTGGAAGCTCGATAAACAAAAATGGTTGCCACGACAACCAAACAATGGTTTTCAGCCAAGTGACATAAGTAAAAAAATCCTAATTTTGTCGAAAATCTCTTTTAAAGTTGCCGTAAGGGAATAATTGGGATTTGTGACTACCTTCATTAATTTTACCCAGTTTTAATTTTTCACGCAATTGTTATGAAATATAGTATTTTGGGAAATAACAATTTGTCTACTTTCAGATAATTTTAAAGGAAGATTTTAGCATCTTTCCCAAACGTGACATTTTTCTTAAAATGTTCCACGCTTATTTAGTTTGGGTTAGTTTTATTACACAAATGTTAATCTTTATGCATCCATCGCACATCCCTCGATTTGTCTGAAATATTTCTGATTATACTTAAATAAAATATGTGGAATTTAGTGTTAGTTTGACTGCTTCTAGAAATTCATCGATTGGAATATCAGTATGCAATTTAATCAGGTCCTATTTTTTATTAGCTCTAATGCCAGGTTAGTTGAAATATTTGTATAAAGTGAAACGACTTCTAAGCTATAATATTATGGCAAAGCGATGTTCTTAATTTTATTTCTAAATTGCCATGAGTCTTTGATGTAGTACTCATTGTCATACCCTATATTTAATAAAATGTTTTTCTAAAACTTTCAGAGGTTTTTAAAAAGGGTTCACAAAGGAACTCAAAATTCAAAATTCTGTACCACTCAGAATATATGGAATACCAAAATTGCACAAGCAAGGCGTTCCACTAAGACCCACTGTGTCATGTGTTCAAGCATACGCTAAACCTTAAACTCATTAATAGAATTTAAAAAAAAATACTTTACAACTTCTTAAACAAAAATACAATAACGAGGACCAAACAAAAACAAGATACAAAATATTTACACTGCCCTACATCACAAGTTTGTCTGAGATATACAGAATGTATTTAAAAACAACCAAATTACAGTGAGTCACAAAGGCTACAATCTATTAAACAAAAATTTTAGTAAACTAAAGACACAACAATAACAAAAAAATTCACGTTGTATATGAAATACCAAGCAAAGGCTATAACGGGGACTACACTGGACAAAGTACAACAAAAGAACAAGCACTCCATAAATTCAAAGACAGACAGAAAACACAAGATATATCATAACTAAATCAATGACTAATTTTTCAAATTTAAATAAATAGTCCCTCCACTGTTAAATTACTAGCCATTTCGTCAAAATATTTCACTCTATAACTTATAACGTGCACAAGGAAAACATGATAAAAATAGTATATTATTTTATATGGAGGAAAAGTGATACTTTTCATGGCGCGCTCGTGTTTAACAGCCGAACGGAGTGAGGCTGGTAATAGAGAGCAAGCCATGAAAAGTAACTTTTCCTCAAAATAAAATATGCTGTTTTTTCTTCAAATGTCGACAAATTAATGCAAAAACATCTCTTTTTAATTAGTAATAATATCTAATTATTATTAAAGATAAGTGAGTTCGCAAGGCGGCTTAGACCGGTGTGTCGGTGACGGTGAATAGGCACAGGTCGTTGCTATAGTAATGTAACATAAAGCTGTCAGTGGACACTGTCAACAATAATTATTTTTTAAGATTGCGTCTCCGATTGCGTTTTAATTCCGTATTGATAAGCAGTTATTGGGTAACTTCGATTAAATAATAACCAATTTGTTCCTAAATTAGTGATTTTTAGAAATGCAGTCACAAATCGAGTGATAAATACAATTTGTAGTTTAATAAATCTTGAGTTGTTGACGCTTATTTTGTTGTCTGTTTGTATTGTATCTATGTTGCTATGGTATCACTTTTACCTCCGCCGGCGGAAAAGTGAAAAGTAAAGCTCCGGCGGAGGAAAAACGAAACTTCACGGCCGCCTACATAGTCGAGTAATGACGGATTTACTGACGTTTGAAGAAAAAAGCATTTTTTAGTAACTATTGATGTCAGCAAAACTAGACAAGGTGGCCGATGTAAATGGAAGCCGCTCTTAAAAATAAACTAACCATTTCACATCAACTTATATTTGTTGAATATAAGTTCTATTGATTGTTGTTAACACTGCAATGAAAAAATACAAGGAAACAGAAAAATAGTGACACTCATATTAAGTAAAGTTTTTGATCCTAGGGGACAGGTGGATTTAATAGATTTTCAATCGCTCCCCGGCAGCAAATATAAATAAATACTCAACTATCAAGATCATGCGATCAAATTTTTATTTTTGCGACCATTACTTGGAAACTAAACGGGCTGAAGAAATTATTTCAAAATTACTAAGTATATTTCTAAAATTCTTCAAAGCGACAATGGTCGTGAGTTCGTTAATAGCGCAGTAATCGAATTGAAAGGTTTATGGCCAGAATGCATTATCGTACATGGTCGTCCAAGACATCCCCAGAGCCAGGGAAGTATCGAGTGGTCTAATCAAGATGTTGAAAATATGACACGAGCTTGAATGCTTGGTAGCAACTATAAAAGGTGGTATGTCGCTCTTCAGTTCATGCAATATCAAAAAATTATTTTCTTTTACAGGCCAATATTATGGTCTCCTGACAAGGTGCTTTTAGGTTGCGAACCTAAAATTGGACTATCTTCAATTAATATCCCAGCTGCGATTGCTAAAACTTTAATCACAGAAAAAAAACTAATGGAATTAGAGAAAGAAAGAAATAGGGTTTCTGAAATCGCCCGTATTCTTGAAACAGAGAGCGATAATAGCTTGTGTTGTGTACGTGAAAATATGTATATGAAAGTTACGAAAAAATGGAATCAGCAGCTCAGAAGATGCTAAGTGGTTCCGTAAAAAATGCCTGATATTAATATAGGTGATTGCTCTAAAACCGAGTTTTATCCACAATACCAAAACAGAATTTTTGCACTTGACGCACGTTTCGCTATTAAAACGAAACTTAAAAATCTACCTATAAGTCTATTTGAAAATGCTGCAAAGTTGTAAATTACTGAAAATGAAACAATCTTTGCATTCCATGCAAGCATGAAATACAAAGATTGTTTCATTTACTGTATGTACAGGGTGGCCCGTTTAAGAGGGGCCTATACCTTATCTCGAAAACTACGGGGGTTGGTATAAAAATTTAAATACAAATGTTATTCCTAATAAAATGATCTTTATTTTTTTTGTATTGTTTTAATTGTCACTTTTTTATATACAGGATGGTCAAAGAAAGTTACACTTTTTTAAATGAAACACCCCATATTTTATTACATTTTTGGACTCTACTTAAAATTCTAAGCATATTTGTTGTATGATGTTATACCTCTAGAGTTAGTAGTTTCACAGCTATAAACAGTTGAAACTCGGTACTTTGGCTACTTTTCACCTTGGTAGCAGGAAGACCATTAAAGATGGAGTAAAATGAATTCCACATTCCTATCTTAACTTTCCAAGAGCTATCTGATGGTGCTAACTGATGGTACCTACAGAGGTACCAGATTTGTTACCCATGGTACCACCTGCCAATTAGTACCGTCAAATAGCTCTTGAAAAGTTAAGATAGGAATGTGAAATTAATTTTACTCCATCTCTAATGGTCTTCTTGCTACCAAGGTGAAAAGTAGTCAAAGTACCGATTTTCAACTGTTTATATCTGTGAAACTACTAACTCTAGAGGTATAACATAATACATCAAATATGCTTAGAATTTTAAGTAGAATACAAAAATGTAATAAAATATAGGGTGTTTCATTTAAAAAAGTGACGATTAAAACAATACAAAAAAAATAAAGATCATTTTACTAGGAACAACTTTTGTATTTAAATTTTTTTTCCAACCCCCGTAGTTTTCGAGATAAGGTATAGGCCCCTCTTAAACGGGCCATGCACCCTGTACGCACAGCCTTTACTCTTCATTAGTAAATTGTTATTGTCCAATAGAATCTTAAAGTTAAAAAGTATACTGAATTGGTTATTTTATCGTAAAGCCACATAATTATTGGTGTAATGGTCTTTCTGAAACTAGAACTAGACAAATAAACAGATGTATAAAAATTATTCAAGATTTAAAAATAAAGAAAATAATTATAAAAACTAAAATATATGCAATAATATATACAATAATACACACGATAATACTACAATAATACGATAATATACATAATATATTCAATTAAAATTACAAATTGTCAATCGGTTGAGTTGTCACTCTCACCCACATGTATAATAATTGGTTCTACTGTTTCACCAGCCATATTGTCAAGCTGCCACATTCGTTTTTTCTCGTTTATTACATGCTCTACGCACTTTCGCAATTTATCTCCAGCAAGAGCTTTGTGAAAGAGTACCTCAACATCCTTCATTTTGTAGGTAGTATTTCTGGTGACAACAAAATTTTTTACTTGCGCCCAAACTAACTCTATGGGATTTAGCTCACAGCGGTATGTTAATTAAATTATCCTCCGGGTTGTCATGGAAATGTAGTCCAAATATATCGCCATTTTTTAAGCCGTGTAATAGTATATTATTTTATATGGAGGAAAAGTGGTACTTTTCATGGCGCGCTCGTCTTTAACAGCCGAACGCAGTGAGGCTGTTAATAGAGAGCAAGCCATGAAAAGTAACTTTTCCTCCAAATAAAATATGCTGTTTTTTCTTCAAATGTCGACAAATAATGCAAAAACATCTCTTTTTAATAGTAATAATAATAATAATTATTAAAGATAAGTGGGTTCGCAAGGCGGCTTAGACCGGTGTCAGTGAATAGGCACAGGTTGTTGCTATAGTAATGTAACATAAAGCTGTCAGTGGACACTGTCAACAATAATTATTTTTTTTAAATTGCGTCTCCGATTGCGTTTTAATTCCGTATTGATAAGCAGTTATTGAGTAAGTTCGATTAAATAATAACCAATTTGTTCCTAAATTAGTGATTTTTAGAAATGTAGTGCACAAATTGAGTGATAAATACAAATTTTAGTTTAATAATTCTTGAGTTGTTGACACTTGTTTTGTTGTTTGTTTGTATCTATGTTGCTATGGTAACACTTTTACCTCCGCCGGCGGAAAAGTGAAAAGTAAAGCTCCGGCGGAGGAAAAATGAAACTTCACGGCCGCCTACACAGTCGAGTAATGACGGATTTACGGACGTTTGAAGAAAAAAACTAATTACGGACATCGAAGTTTTATAATCATTATTTTACATAAATCAGATTTAAAAAATGTACAGGGTGGCTCGAATTCGTGTCTATGTACGGGGAACTCGAAAACCGTAAGAGATACAGTGTCGGTCAAATTAAGGCAAAATTGCGCATTTAAGTGCCTAACAATATGCCGTTTATAAAGTTTTAAAACTCCGAATATTTACGGAGATATCCGGAAAAAACCGAAATTTTGAAAAATCGTTTTATTTTTTTCCTGGGCTTATTTAAAAACGGGATTTCAAATCTAATTGCACTTTTGCATTGCCACTTTTTCCGCTCTATCCAATGATGATATCCAGTTTGAAATCTGACGTTTCGTCTTCAAGGGATTTATCATCAACTTTATTTTTTTAAATACGAACTTTAATTTTTTTTTATCGTTTTTCAGATGGCGTTGGCGTTATTAATATGAGTATGTGTTTTTATTTTTATTTTATTTTTTAATTTTTATTATTTTTTTATTATTTTTATTTTATATATTTTGCTTTGGCGTGATTTTAAATAATTTAAGGTAGGTACTTTTGAAATTTTCATATTCTATAAAAATATTTTATTTGTTTTTTGTATTAAGTGGAAAATTGGAGCCCGTATTAAAAGTTAAAAATAGTAAAATTATTTTTTACGAGAATATGGCCAACTCAAACAAGTTGCTTAGTGTAATTTATTTATAAGCAAAACTCCAACAGGTGTTTTCTATCAAAGTTCCTATAGTATCACGTAGTATGATTATAAATTGTTGAAGTTTTCTATTAAATAAATTTTTTAATTGGTTAAAAGTTGGGAATATTTTATCTTTGCAGTAAGCAACTTGTTTGAGTAATCAACATATTCTCGTAAGAAATAATTTTACTATTTTTTATTTTCAATACGCTCCAATTTTCCACTTAATAAAAATAACAAAATAAAATATTTTCATAGAATATAAAAATTTCAAAAGTACCTACCTTAAATTATTTAAAATTACGCCAAAGCAAAATATATAATTAAAAAAATATTAATAAAAATTAAAAAAAAATAAATAAAAAAAATAAAAACACATAGTCATATTAATAACGCCAATACCATCTGAAAAACGATAAAAAAAATTAAGGTTCGGGTTTAAAAAAAGAAAGTTGATGATGATCCCTTGAAGACGAAACGTCGGATTTCAAACTGGATACCATCATTAGATAGAGCGGAAAAAGTGGCAATGCAAAAGTGCAATTCAATTTGAAATCCGTTTTTAAATAAGCCCAGGAAGAAAATAAAACGAATTTTCAAAATTTCGGTTTTTTCCGGATATCTCCGGAAATACTCGAAATTTTAAAACTTTCTAAACGGCATATTGCTAGGCACCTAAATGCGCAATTTTTCCTTAATTTGACCGACACTGTATCTCTTACGGTTTTCGAGTTGCCCATACATAGACACGAATTCGAGCCACCCTGTACAGAGCGGATCACAAGTATTCGCTTTTCTTTTTGTAACCCAATTATTGCCTCAACCAAAATTAAAATCCATGCGCAAATATTTTCTTTGAAATAAGGAGGATGACCAAAAAATTAATCAAATATTGTCAATGTTGACACTTTAGGAAGTTGCTGTATCAGATCATCTGTTAGATGAACGCATAATGCATAATATAATATTTAAAACATTTTTAAGTTTGATGTACGATTTAAAAATAATTTTAGTACAATTGTACTACCAATGCGTTTTTTTTAAATTATTATTCTGCATATATTTTTATTCAAAAACGGTAAAATGCGAAACCTTCCTTTATGACGCATTTATTTTGTCATAGCAATTTGGATTTTTTAAATTTAAGCTTGTTGGAAGTTTAGGCTTAAATACGTCGAAAAAGACT
>MU187119.1:48747-67376 GCA_016904865.1 Pissodes strobi
AATTTAAGCTTGTTGGAAGTTTAGGCTTAAATACGTCGAAAAAGACTTCCAATACGTAATGTATAAAGAAAAATATATTAATTTCTAATAAACTGAGTACCTATTACAGATATTGCAGAATTATTTCGCAAAGATGTAGAACCTAAAAACCGATCTTATTTTATTACTTTACTTAGAATTTAAATTTTTAAGATAGCGTATTTTCTACATTGGCGGAATATAAGTTATGATATACAAAGAATACAGAAATTACAAAATAAAATTTAAATATGAAAAATCAGTCAAATGAGTATGGCAAAAATAACACTGTTAAAAATCGTAAAAATAAAACATGTTTCAATTCAGATAGTTTTGTTTGCTTTAATTTATATGCGCTTTGTTACTGCTTCTGTAGATAACTTTGTATGAGCTGCAATCTGTTTATGTAGACTAATTTCATACATTTCGCATTTCTAAATCCCTGAACACTTAGAGTAGTTCCAATCGATGATGGTCCTCGAATATAAAGCGACACCTAAAATGCATTTTTTCTCTCAAAGACGTCCAGCGTTCTTTTATTTATGCTTGAGACACATTTGCACACTAAAAGAAGTCAATGACAAACGCTTCCATATTAGCGAAAGAAGTTTTCCTAAACCGATAATAGACATATCTACCATTTATATAATTGATTTCAAAAAATTTATATAATTTTTTTCTTAAATTTTGATCTTCTCAAAGGATAATATAGGAAGATTCCTCCACCTTTTGTATTTAAAGTTGTTTTGCATCTTCAATGGGATAAAATTTTAACGAAAACTCTATACATAATGGGTACCATCAAGAAATTGTGTTTGTTTAATTGTTATTGTAAGATTTCAAAAAGTTGTTAACATAACAGCAAAAAAAACTAATTTTGGGTGACCTGTTTGAGACTGTAATATTTTAATCACGCTTTTCAGTCGGTTTAATTACGTTAATTTGTACAAATTCCAGAACACTTTAAAATTACACAATTTTTCATTTTACTTTGATACAGTTTGTATAATTAGAGTTGATTAATGTTATAATAAAGGTCGTTGAGATAACCACCTCTGCATGTTAACTTCTATTTAAATAAGAATTCATAAGTTTTAAGAAAGTTTTATTTTATTTTCTTTCCCTTCAACTTCAAGTAATGTATAAAGAAAAATATATTAATTTGTAATAATCGAGTACCTAGTATAGATATAGCAGACAGGGCAGGGCAAAGCACTTGAAAAAAGTGGACCAAGCACCAAGCCCATTGTAAAAGTAATTGTTAGCATCGAGCACCAAGTACTTTGAAATTTTTAACTGCTTGCAATTACCAATTACCGAGGAAAGTAATTATACAATTCAATTACCAAGCACCAGTTACTCAAACAGTGCTTAAAGTCATTGTTGATTACATGCAGTTGCTTGCAAGCAATTTTTCTCAAATAAATTACCAAGTACCAAGCACTTATTACTTTCCAATTGTGTCCCCCTAATTAAGCAACAAGGTTATTTTAAAAATTAACAAAAATAAAAAGTAACGTTTTTGTATGATAGTAAGTAATAATAACCAAACCAAAATTTTTATTATTTATTATTTAATTATTGGAACTGAATTTCAGGACACCCATGTTCACAGATTCAAAAAAAAAAAATACATTTCCTATATTTGCCACGTTTGCATGGTATTTCGAACTTTGGACTAAAAGGACTATGACAAACATTTACAGCAGTGACCAATCAATAAGGATAGTCTGTTCAAAAAGACATTTGGTCATTAAGACTTTATTCATAAAATTTGGCAGTGGGATCTCGGACGAAGAAATTTGCATATAAGCGAAAAACAACAAACTAATTACAAAAAAAAGTAATAATTCATAATATTTGTAACCTTGCATCTACATTCTACAGCTACTTGAACAAATCATATTTTGCGTTCGCTTTTAATGAGACTAATGACTCAAAATAATTAACGTCTGAAAGGTCATGTCGTTTGGGGAAATTTATAATAGAGGCAAAAGAAAACAATCTGTCATCCGGACCACTTCAAGGCAAAGGAGTATTATATTTAATAAATATTTTTTTTATTATAGCAAAACTTTCTACCTTATCCAATTCGTCTTTACTGTCATTCATATAATGCAAAATTTTAATGCTTACAAGCCCTTTAAAGTGCTTGCAAGCATTTTAAGTGCTTGCAAGCTCTTTTGATTGCTTGGCATGCACATTAAATGGCTTGAAATGCGAAATTCAATTACTGAGCACTGTATTTTAAAAGTAGTTGAAAGCACTGTGCTCGGAGCACTATTGTGCTTGAAGCACTTTTCCAAGCACTTTCGGGGCAATTACTGCACAGCTCTGATCGCAGATATATTTCACAAAGATGTAGAACCTAAACTAAACCGATCTTATTTTATTGTTAATTTCTCCAAGAATTTAATTTTTGAAGGATGCATGATTTCTACATGGGCGAAATATAAGAAAGATATACAAGTAATATAGAAAATAATAAATTATATTTTAAGAAGGCGGTAAAATAAATAAGTGCTAAAAATCGTAAAAACAAAACATGTTTCAATTCATATAGCATATGCTCGCTATAATTTATATGTTCTTGGTTTCTACTTCTGTGGAATAATTTGTATACGCTGCCATCTCTTTATGTAGACTAATTTCAAACATTTCGCATTTCTAAATCCCTGAACACTTAGAACTATACTCTAAGTGTCGATTGTGTTTCTCGAATAGGAAATAACACCTAAAATGCACTTTTTCTTTCAAAGACGTCGGGCGTTCTTTTACTTATGCTTGAGACACATCTGCACACTAAAAAAAGGCAATGACAAACGCTTCCATTTTAGCGGAAGGACGGGAACGTCTGAAAGCTGAAAACATTTCCGGTCCGTGGCGTTTGCCACCCTTCACGAATCCTCGCCATTGGCAAACGCCGCGCAGCCGCACCCTTTTCCTAGACGGGGCCCTAGTAAAAGTTACCCTCTCGAAATCCGTAGAGAATCAATAGTAAAATGCGTGCGCTCTCGTAAGGCAAAAAATATGATGCTAAATGGGGTTCCTGAAGTATTGGAGGAATTTTAGGGGAACGCACTCGGCGACGATTCAAGTGGTGTATTAAAGAGTTTGGGTATAAATATTAAACGAAATAAACGATCTTGAATTTAGTTCTTTAGTTGATAAACGACTTACGTGTATGAAAAAAATTAGATGCGTTTTTATTTTTTGAATGAAATGCAGCCGTCATGTAATGCATCACGCTCGGGTATGTAACATCTGATGCTTAGTTGTCTAAGATGTCTAGATTTGGCAGCTTTTTAGACAACCCCTCCAGACAGCCGAAGATCGTTTGGTTTTAGAGATCTGATTTTCCGTTTCCGAGTTTTAACGTCACATGAGAGATTTAAAAAAAAATTTGTTTGATACACATAACTGTCGAAAAAATTACTTAACTTTAATGATATTTTCTATACGGGTTCCTTTTGACGGTCTTCCAAATCCTATTGAAATTGGTGTTTTTTTTTTGGGCGTGTATATTTTTGAAAAAGGTGTCACTTTGGTTCATTTTAGCGCCAAAAAAGTAGAGAGGATCGTCAAAACCGAGACAAGTGTTTGAAGGGGAATTTATAGGGAAAACACTCTCTAAATGCTTAAAAAATGTCGGGAAAGTTGACTTTTAAGGGAAAATGTAAAAACATTGATATGCAGTTCAAAGAACCGAATGTTGTTTTTCATTTAACACTTTTAAATTGCTAAGTAATTTTCGACACTTTTATAGGATAGCTGCAATTAATCATCCAATTTGGGACTCAGAATTATGACCCAACTAGCATTTATGGTGGCAGATACGTAACTGCTACTATCAAAGCCACTACAAAGTGGGCGGTGACCATCGGCGGCTACGTCGTATATTCGTAGCTGCTAAGTAACTGCGACCAAAATTGGGAAAGATTTTGAGTAGCCGGGTAGTGTCTTGGGTAGTTTTTGCCACTAAAAGAGTTCTATGATGTATTACTATAAAGTAGCCTACTGGTGAATGTGACTTATCTGTTACGAAGCTGATGCCTAGTCGCGGGTTCGTGGCAGCCAAGTGTTTTCCACCGACATCGACATGTGGAACTTTCGTTAAACTGTTGAACTTTATTCGCAGCGACCTCTTCATGCAATTTCACCCTTTATAAAAATAAATGTCATGATGGAAAATAATTATGGAAGCCATTATTATTTTTTTGTTATTTACCTTGCTATTTTAACACGCCTTTTGTAGGCATCGGCCTTTAATTATGTATATTTTTTTAAATAATGTGACTTTTAACTTTTTAATTGTGATTTGACCATTGTTTGTTGGTGTTGTTTGTTTCTCTTCGTTGATATGCTCTTCAGGTCCAAATGACAAGTAACACTGATGATGGCCTAGGCCGAAACCGCTCTGTTATGCTTCTATGAGACGTCCTTTTTGGATTAAAATTTTGCATGGAATACAAGGTGTCTCATTTAGTATGATTCCTACATGCACACAGCCACTACTCTTCACTTAATAATATATTAGGCCAACCCTACCCGTTTGGAACTTTAAAATCTTCGGGTTAATAAAGTGACAATTGCAACTACCCGCAGAGGCGACTTTATAGATACAATAACTTTATAGTGACCTAGGAAGTTAGCAGTAACCATTTTGCTACTTTCAATGCGACTATAAATTAGAAGTAACTAGGTGTCGTGGCCGCGACTACTCCGTAACTTAAATTGTTACTATAAAGTAACAAAAACTTAATGGAGGCATTATGGTAGCACTTGTTAGTGAGTTCAAAAAGTTACTATAAAGTTTTTGGTCTTTTATGGTGTCATATTCGAAGATTCGGGTAGTTCCAGCCACTTCTTTAAATTATATGTTTGCCACTTGCAATCCGGGTGTTTATTTTCCACTTTTATGGTAGGTAGGCACTAACGGGTCACTCTCGAAATATACTTCAAAGTGACTATTCCTCATAGAGTAACATTTTAAGTGGCAGGGTGGGTCTAGGAACTATACTTTAGGGACAGTGACATTTTAAGAAGGGCTGGGAACTATATTTGCCAGTTGGGGATAGTGTCAGGACTCTGATATTAACTAGAGTTCGATACTGTTGTAATATTGATATTGGTGGGATTTTAATTATCAAATTTGTGACATATCAGCATCATGACATCATATTGACATTTTTATTTTGTCATGACTAGAGCTGAGGGGGACTAGACTGGGATATTTCCGATATATCGATGCATCGGAATTTCGATATATCGATATGTGCTAATTTTAGTACATCGATATATCGAATCTAAATGGAACCCTTTCCATTTAGATTCGATATATCTAGGTTTTCGTTAGTCTAGATTGCGTTAGGTACTTGTTTTCTTTGATACTTGATCTTCAACTCCCTCAGTCATTTTACGGACTAGCTATCTACATGATAACTAAATGCGCTAATTTTTATTCAGGTAAATTTTTTTATTTTATGAAGCTGTATTATATTTTAAGCAGTTGTTGCTAGAATAATGGAAATTCAATGAAAAATATCGTCTTTTCATTGCATTCATAATATCCATATAGTGATTTTTCGATATATCATGTCATTGATATTGATATATCGAATGTATCTTTATATCGACATTTCGATTATATCGAAATATTGAATATACCAAATATACCGAATGTATCGATATATCGAATAAATCGATTTATTTTCTTATATAGATAGTCGATATTTGATTTTCAATTTTGTTGGGATATTTTCGATATATCGATGTAACGGAATTTCGGTATATCGATATTTCAAATTTCATTAGATCCGTATATATATCGAATATAAACGGAACTCATTTTCTAACTTTTCGTCAGTCTACATTGCGTTAAGTACTTATATCTTCAACTCCCTCAGTCACTTTAAGAACTATCTATGTATATGATAACTTAATGTGCTAGTGTTTTATTTTAAACGGGTAATTTCTTTTATTTTACTAACCTAAATAGTTTTTGCTAGAAAAATAGAAATACAAAGCAAAAATATCGCTTTTTCAATACATACATATTATCGATATCGTGATTTTTCGATATATCATGACATTGATAGTGATATATCGAAAGTATCTGTATATCGAGTATATCGACATTTCGAATATATCGAAATATAGAACATATCGATATATCAAATATGCCGAATATAACGAGCATATCGAACATGCCGAAAATATCGATATATCGAATAAATCAATTTACTTTCTTATATCGATAGTCGATATTTGATTTTCAATTTCGTTAAAAAATTTCGATATATCGATGTAACAGAATTTCGATATATCGCTATGTTCAAATGTCATTAGATCGATATATCGAATCTAAACGGATTTTTTTTTCTAACTTTCCGTCAGTCTACATTGCGTTAAGTAGGTACTTATATTTTTTGATACTTGATCTTCAACTCCCTCAGTCATTTTAACTACTATCTATGTGAACTTAATGCGCTAGTTATTTTATTTCAAACGAGTAATTTCTTTTACTTTAGGTACTAACCTCTATTATTATTTTTTAAATAGTTTTTGCTAGAAAAATGGAAATACAATGCAAAAATATCGCCTTTTCAATACATACATAATAGCGATATCGTGATTTTTTCGATATATCATGTCATTGATATTGATATATCGAAAGTATCTGTATATCGAGTATATCAACATTTCCAATATATCGAAATATTGAACATATATCGATATATCGAATAAATCGAGTTACTTTCTTATATCGATTGTCGATATTTGATTTTCAATTTCGTTAAAATAATTTCGATATATCGATGTAACGCAATTTCGATATATCGATATGTTCAAATTTCATTAAATCGATATATCGAATCTAAACGGAACTCTTTTTCTAACTTTTCATCAGTCTATTTTGTATTAATTACACTTATATTCTTTGACATTTGCTTTTCAACTTCCTTAGCCATTTTAAGGACTATCTACATGATAAGTAAATGCGCTAGTTTTTTATTTCATTTCAAACAGGTAATTTGTTTTATTTTATTAAGCTCTATTATATTTCGAATAGTTTTCGCCAGAAAATACAATGCAAAAATATCGCCTGTTCAATACATACATAGTATCGATCTCGAGATTTTTCGATATATCATGTCATTGATATTGATATATCGAAAGTATCTATATATCGCGTATATCGACATTTCGAATTTATAGAGATATATATTCGATATATCAAATATGCCGATTATAAAGAGCATATTGAACATATCGAATATATCGAATAAATCGCTTTATTTTCTTATATCTATAGTCGATATCTGATTTTCAATCTCGTTGGAATATTTTCGTAACGTAATATGTAACGGAATTTCGATATATCGATATGTTCAAATTTAATTAGATCGAGATATCGAATCTAAACCGAAATATTTTTCTAATTTTTCGTCAGTCCACATTGCGTTACCTATTGATATTATTTGATACACTTGCTATTCAACTCTCTCAGTCATTTTAAGGACTATCTATATGATAGCTAAATGCGCTAGGTTTTTATTTGAAACAGATATTTTTTTTAAATTTTATTAAGCTTTATTATGTTTTAAATAGTTGTTGCTAGAAAAATAGAAATACAAAGTACAAATATATCCTTATCAATATTTAACATAATATGGATGTAGTGATTTTCCGATATATCATGTCATTGATATTGGTATATCGAATGATCCATAAATCGGGTATATCGACATGTCGAACATGTCGAAATATTGAATATACGATATATCAAATAAATCGATTTATTTTCTTATAGCGATACTCAATATTTGATTCTCAATTACGCCCATCCCTAATCGTGCCATTAATTTATAGTCGCGGATGCTGTGACTTTATCGCTACATTCCATTCGTGCGCGCGCACCTGCGCGTCATGTCTTCGTGATGCAACCAATCGTTTGTATGTGCCCTGGTGGTCTAGGGGTTTGCACGACTAGCCTTCACTTCGGCGACTCGAGTTCAAACCCCATCGCTGTTTTAAACTTTTTTTTAAGGTTATATTTCTAAACTGTTTTTTTCTTGTTTTTGGGTATGTCTTGGGTTAGATTGGGTTAGCACCTGGTTAGTTTCCTTTTCTTGAGCCCCCGTAGCGAGCGGTAGCGAGCGGAGGGCCATTCGAAAGGTGAAATATGGCATGGAATGTAGCGATACTGTCACAGCATCCGCGAGTTTAATTTATTAGATGTATATCCTGATTCTGATATAGTTGGAATTTAGATATTTTTTGAATTATGATAATATCAGAACTTTGGCATTAATGAGAGCTTGATATCGGAATATTTGTATTGTTGGGATAACAAATTCAAACCATTATTTTAAAATGTTTGCCATATCAGGATTATGATGTTATCAAGTTTTTATATGTTATGGTTATGATGATAGACATTGGCTTAGTTATCATGATATAAATTTAAATGGGTTTTAATCAACCAAACTTTGATATAGTCAGGATTTTGATATTGTTGAGATTATTACAGTATCGAAACCATAATAATGACTATATTTGATGCTGAGATTTCAGTTATCTAATTATTGATATAGTCGTGATTATGACGGTGTTGAATCTTGACTCGCGATCATGATAATAATTTCACAGGAATTTTATCAACCGGATGCTGATATAGCAGGGATTTAATATTGATTAGATTGTGATACTGTCGTAGTACTGATAACATTTTTACATAGTCACTATTATGATACTATCAGAATTTTTTATATTATCATGTTTTTGATACTGTCGAAGTTTTAGTTATCGTTTATATGAGACTATTATTACTAATTTGTACAGTATCATTATTTTGATAGTAACTAGATTTTTATATCGTATTGATATTGTTGGGCTTTTAATTGTACATTTTCGACATATTTTACATCATCTCAGAATTTACAAATAATATGACAATACTGTCAACGTATTGGGAGTGATCTCTAGAATCAACAACTTTCGTTTAAATTATCCGACTTTGTATTGCTTCCAATTACGATAAAATGTAAAACGCTATGTTGTAAGTAAATGGGTATCTTTCTAAATTTCACGCTGAAGCGCCCAAGTAAAGGCGGTCCTGCTTTTTAATCCTTTCGTTTAAATGATGTTCAGAGTCATGATGATGTATATTCATACAAAACAGGCAATAGAGACCAATTTCAATAAAATACCAGCTACAATAAGTACACGTTTAATTACAAGAATGATTCTTTAGGCTTCTGCAAAAACTAAGGAAATACTAACTTTCAACGAGAAAGCATTTACTTATGCCATTCATCTCTTTATTATGCGCGTCTGTTCAATAATGATGTCCAATTATTTAAACCATGCCATTACATCTAAAATGGTTGGGCACTTGTTCTCTTAATCATTTTGTTTTAGCTAATACGATAGCAATTTCATCTTTATTGGATATTAATAAGCGATCATATAATTACGTCGGAAATTACATGCTTCTACATTGTTTCAAAAAATACAGTATTGCCACATGATTACATGATTCAGTACATCATTATAGGAAAATACGCGTAGTCCTACGACGTTTTATATAAAAAAAAAATGCGGAGAGCTTTTTATATTTTAATGTCGGGTAATAATGGAAAAAGTTTATCTCTCGTTAATATTAAACCACTTTTGGTTTTTTTATGAGAATTCGGTGCTTGGCGTTATTGGGTTACTAATAGGAGAGTTCGATATGTTTTAAGGACGAATAGCGAAGGTGGATTATATATAAAAAACATTTACAGTAAACTTGATATATTAGAAATTTTACTTAGATTTCGAAAATCCAATCGAGATTTTTGAGAAAATAAAAGGGTTTTTATTATCTGCTTTTATATATGCTGTCCTGTGTAGCTGACAGCATTTGCCAAAAATCGATCCAGTTTCGTTTACGTTAATAGAAAAAATAGTAATTTTCTTCGAAAAGCTCTAAACAATATACTCGATATTGGTAAATTTACGTATATATTGAACATTTTTTCAAGAATATTGAGAAAACCAAAATTAATCTAAAATATTTAAATAATTGTGAAAATTAAGAAAATTATTTATGTTTTAACCCTTTTTTCATCATAATATAAAATATACCAATGTTCTTCGAAAAACTCTGAAATCGATCAAATGCTAACATAGATTCCAAAATCAATTCATAAGTTTTGAGAAAATTACATGATTTCTATAATCTTACCAGCACTTAACAAAACGAATCCTTGTATTCACTATACCCGAAACATTTCCTGAAAAAGTTTTGAAACTTCTCAGATATTTAGCAAATTTAACTTAGTTTTCGAAAATCTATTCCACAAATTTTAAAAAAATTAAATATTTCTCTAATCTTCAAATATGCACTTGACTAAAAGTGAAATATTTGGTCATCCTAGCCGAAAAAAATTTGGAAAGATTTATGCACATTAATAAAAGTAAAATCTAATTTTCTCCCCTACGTTGGGGTTTGGAACCTTCGGCAACATGCACTAAAACAGTACTAATTTTCTCCGAAAAGAATTGAAATGTACCGAACGTATAATTAAAATTATTTCCTATATTTTTCAAATATACTCCAGTTCAGCGTCTGACAAAAATCCAAACCTTTTTTCATCCTAATTGAAAATATTAATTTGAAACTTATGACTTACATAAATAAAAAAAAATTTATTATACGCATGCATCATAATCAACGATTATCGCACGCTGCAGCGTGCTTAAAATGATGTTTTTCTTCAAACGTCAGTAAATCCGTCATTACTCGACTGTGTAGGCGGCCGTGAAGTTTCGTTTTTCCTCCGCCGGAGCTTTACTTTTCACTTTTCCGCCGGCGGAGGTAAAAGTGTTGTCATAGCAACATAGATACAATAGGTTTGGTCTAGCAGCGATTTCAAACGGTTTCAAACCGTCCGGAGTTTGCGCATAACGATATAAGCGACGCTTATATCGTTATGCGCAAAATCCGGACGGTTTGAAACCGTTTGAAATCGCTACTAGAACAAACCTAATACTAACAGACAACAAAATAAGCGTCAACAACTCAAGATTTATTAAACTACAATTTGTATTTATCACTCAATTTGTGACTGCATTTCTAAAAAGCACTAATTCAGGAACAAATTGGTTATTATTTACTCGAACTTACTCAATAACTGCTTATCAATACGGAATTAAAACGCAATCGGAGACGCAATCTTAAAAAAATAATTATTGTTGACAGTGTCCACTGACAGCTTTAGGTTACATTACTATAGCAACAACCTGTGCCTATTCAGCGATACCGGTCTAAGCCGACTTGCGAACCCACTTATCTTTAATAATAATTAGATATTATTACTATTAAAAAGAGATGTTTTTGCATTCATTTGTCGGCATTTGAAGAAAAAACGGCATATTTTATTTGGAGGAAAAGTTACTTTTCATCTATTACCAGCCTCACTCCGTTCGGCTGTTAAACACGAGCGCGCCATGAAAAGTATCACTTTTCCACCATATAAAATATACTATTTTCTGCGAGCGTGCGCAAAGTAGCTACTTTGCGCACGCTACTCGGTGCGCAAAGTAGTACTTTCCCGCACACTATGCGGGAAAATGTGCGGGAAAGTAAAATTCTCTAAAATCACCAGAGACAAGAAAATGTTCATATATTTTTAGAAACTTTACACTTTTGGACTTTTTATGCGAAATAAGAAACCGTTTTAAGTAATAATTATACTCTTTTCCTTAAAAGTTTCCGTAATTCGCCATATTGTAACTTAAACCAAAAACCATATATTTTGAAATCCTCGGTATAGTAGTAAAAAATTATGTCAAGCAACAATACTTATAATTGTCACATTGACAGATTTTAAACAAATCTAGGTGTAAAACGAAGTATCCCAAAAAACATAATCCTCAGCGTCGCTAGAAAGCCTTAAGAAAATAGATAGTTCTATAATGACCCCAAGATTTACCAGAATGTATCCTGGCACGTGGAAGAAAAATGTGATTGATCGAATTATTTATGCAACATAAGAAAACCGTTTTAACTCTTAATCATTCCCTTTTCTCTCAAAGCTTCCGTAATTCGCGATATTACAACTTAAACCAAAAACCATACCTTTTTAAGTCATGTCAGGTCAACAATAATAGTCATGTAAAGCAACAGTAGGTATAATTGACAGATACTTTTTATTTTATTTATATACGGGTCATTATTATTCTGTGCTTGTTTGGACCGCGCTCGTAGAAAAAATATTGTTCCTAACACTTGCGCAAAGTGACTTCTCCGCACTCGACTGATTGACCGAACTCCGCATGGCGTCCTTCGGTCAACATCAGTCGCGTGCGGAAAAGTATCACTTTGCACACTTGTTAGGAAAATAATTATTATGATGCGCCTACTTTTTTAAAGGTTGCTATAGAAACATTTGATCATGTCAAATGTGACAGATTAACATATTCGTCAATATATCCCTTTAGTTTAATATTTAAAACATTTTTGAGATTATGATGCATTCGTAATAAAAAATAGCGTATGATATTCGTGTATAAGAGGCCTTTAAAGCCCTTGCGACTTACAAAACACTCCGCTGCGCATCGTGTTTTCAAATATGTCGCGCGTGCTTTAAAGGCCCTCTTATACACTTATATCATAATATACTATTAAGTAAATTTCATAAATTCTTTTTCAATATTTCAGAAAATATAAATTTCCGATAATCTTTAATCCTGCATTCTAATATTGAAAAAATTAAAATATTTTGATAATCTTTAAAGTTTAATATCTCAAATGGTTTGCAGCAGTCAATAATAAAAAAATATCGTTTTCGCAAAACAACTCTGCGAAATTTTACGTAGATATCGAATCTCTATTTTTGAATTAAGCCAAAAAGTTTTTCTATATAATTTACTTTAGCTCGTGCCATGAATCGAAACCTACTTTTCACCCTAAGAATACTAACTATCTCAGAATGATCCAAAATTCAGCACTCTGATGGAAGAAATTATTATTCCTCCAAAATATCTTAACCGGTTCAAATATATAAGAAATTTTACGTAGATTTCGCAATTCTATGAGAATTCTAAGAAAATAAAGTAAGCACAGCTCCATTCGTCAAAAATTAAAACTTTTTACACCCTAGCTGCAAGAATTCTCGAAATGATCTTACTCATCAACTCTGTAATATATTTAACGAACATTTTTTTAAAATCCACTTAAGATTTTTTGAGAAATAGTTATTTGTTTTACTAGGCAGCAAAGTAGTAGATTGACTGCCGCGGCTGATAGTTCATAGCCGAGCGTAGCGAGGCTAGGAATTCAGCTAAGGCAGTCAATCTACTTTGCTGCCGAGTTGAACATATAATTTTTTCTTCGATTGTTTATAATGATATATGTATATTGTATATTTGCAAATTATTACAATTCCCACAATCTTTTTATTTTTCCTGTAGTGATAAATTAAGACAAAATTTGATATAAATCGCAATTGTTGGAACGGTTGGTTGCTATGGAAATGTATATGTCCATAATAATTATAGTTTGACAACTTATGTCAGACGTTTTATTCCCATGGAGACTAATCACTTTGCTGCCTAGGCAGCAAAGTACTTACTTTGCTGCCTGGACAGAAAAAGTAATACTTTGCTGATTGATATGGGTCTGCAAAATTAATATTTGCTGTCAATCGGAGAAAAACTATTTTTGTTATTACCATCAAACATGCTTTATTTGAAATAAATTATTTTCATTAATCCTATATACACATAAGCCACTATGAATATCCTATTATTGATGCTAGTCAAAAATGGTGTCTTGCGTCCTATCCAGAACTTGCCATAAATAGAGAGTTGCCACTCTAATAGAAAAAATAATTATTTTGTTCTCAAAACGCTGAAAATTAAAACTTTATAAAATTTTTCCAAAAACTTGAAATATGTTTATACACTTTTCAGCAAATGTAATAGTTATTTTCCTAACAAGTGCGCAAAGTGATACTTTTCCGCACGCGACTGATGTTGACCGAACGACGCGAAGCGGAGTTCGGTCAATCAGTCGAGTGCGGAAAAGTAACTTTGCGCAAGTGTTAGGAACAATATTTTTTCTACGAGCGCCGTCCAAACAAGCACAGTATTTAAATAAAAAAAAGTCTGTCAATTATACCTACTGTTGCTTTACATGACTATTATTGTTGACCTGACATGAGTTAAAAATATATGGTTTTTGGTTTAAGTTGTAATATCGCGAATTACGGAAGCTTTGAGAGAAAAGGGAATGATTAAGAGTTAAAACGGTTTTCTTATGTTGCATAAATAATTCGATCAATCACATTTTTTTCCTTCCGTGTGCCTGCGATAAATAAGCACAAAAATAATAACGACGATTATCTGATTAAAAACTTTAATTAAAAGTTAAAAAACTACAACAAGAACGTATAAATAAATATCATTTTCATATTTTACTATTAACTGTTATGAACATTTATAACAAAAGAACAATTGTTAACGTTTTGTAATGTAATCGCAGACGCTGTCATCTCGTTCAACGGAAGGCTGGAGGATGAAATGGTTGTCGATTTGGACGCGACACCATTTATAGAAGCACTGCTCAAAGAAGCCTGACTTAACACACAGGGGTTTTCAGTCACTAAATCCAAGGTCTCTTTTGAAGAAGAAGGGCAATCCATTGCCAATATTTTGTTAGCCATGTCTTTTTTTTGTTTTGTCGATTCTTCTATATAACCCTCCGCGACAGCTGTTGATTTCCTGCCCCCAAGTCGCTTGACATTTGTGATTCCTTCCCCACAATTAGCCAACATCGTAGCTGAAGATCGTCGAAAACTATGTCCTGTAAACTGTTCTGGATTTGGTAAACGTAGATAGGCAGCGATTGTGGAGGGCATTTTTCCAAATGAGTTAATACCAACACATTGAGTGCTACACACTCCTTGTTTATATTGGACAAAAAAACGGCTATGTGGTGTGTTTGGTTTGCGCAAAGTTGCATATTTTCGGTACAGTTGTAGGAAATGTCCGTGGTTTATTTCATCTGACACGACAAAAATTCTTGAGGTGTGATTTTTAGAGTCAGGAATTCTTACGACCACTAGGTTTCCTTTATCCTCGATATGATCAACGGTGGTTTTTGTAAGTTCTTCCCGCCGACAGGCACCGGCCAATCCAAAAATGGTAACAACTTTTATTAATAAGTAAATTTTATCCGGTGCTTCCTCCATAAATTTTGCTATTTCCTCTTTGGTAAAAACTTTAGATTTTTTCGGTCGGAATCCAACATTTTGTTTTTTGAGGAACGAGGTTAACTTAAAATATTTACTTATATCTAAGTTTCTTTTGATTTTCAAAACGCACTATAACATAGAGTATTTACTCCACAGTGTACTTGGCTGAAATACCTTTTGCAGTTCCAGAAAATAGGCTAAGAAAACTTCCTCCTTCAAGCTTTTTGTGCCATTCTTGTCACACCAGTTATTAAAATAAGTGTACTGTTTTTCATATTTATCTCTTGATTTTTCAGGTATCAAATTCAAATTTGCGGTCTTCGCCGCTTCCAGGATACATTTAGGTAAATCTTGGTCATTAGAACTATCCATCTTTTTAAAGGCTTTCTAGCGACCACCTAGCGACGCTGAGGATAATGTTATTTTGGGAGATTTGGGATTTGTTTAAAATCTGTCAATCTGACAATTATAAGTATTGTTGCTTGACATAATTTTTTACTACTATACCGAGGATTTCAAAATATATGGTTTTTGGTTTAAGTTACAATATCGCGAATTACGGAAACTTTTACGGAAAAGAGTATAATTATGACTTAAAACGGTTTCTTACATTGCATAAAAAGTCTAAAAGTGTAAAGTTTCTAAAAATATATGAACATTTTCTTGTCTCTGGTGATTTTAGAGACTTTTACTTTCCCGCACAGCGTGCAGGAAAGTACCACTTCGCGCACTGAGTAGAGTGCGCAAAGTAGGCACTTTGCGCACGCTCGTAGAAAAAAAAATAAAAGCCTTTTTCACCCTATTAGCAAAAATACTAGTATGTATAATAAATTGTACGCAAATATCATAAAGATTTTCTAGAGATTTGGTAAAGTTTCAATATTTCTATTATTCAGTCCTGCACACTTTCAAGTACTTGGAAAAGATGAGAATATTTGCTCACTTTATTAGAAGCAAATACAAATTTTGCTCAAGTGTGAAACGCATCAAATATATACCAAATTTTACGCAGATTTCAAAAAATAATTCAAGATTTGATATTTTTCGAATATTTCAAATATCAATATTTTTCAACCTATTAGAAAAAATACTAATTGTGCACGAAAGGAGAGGATATATGAAATTTTAAGCAGATTTCTAAAATTCTTGGGAGAAATTTGAGAAACTGAACTTTACCAAACTCTTGAAAAATGGCTATCTTTGAAACCTGACAAATAAAAAATTTCTTATGTATGTAAGTCATAAGTTTCAAATTAATATTTTCAATTAGGATGAAAAAAGGTTTGGATTTTTGTCAGACGCTGAACTGGAGTATATTTAAAGAATATAGGAAATAATTTTAGTTATACGTTCGGTACATTTCAATTCTTTTCGGAGAAAATTAGATTTTACTTTTATTAATGTGAATAAATGTTTCCAGATTTTTTTTCGGCTAGAATGATCAAATAAATATTTCACTTTTAGTCAAGTGCATATTTCGAGTTTTTCCAAAATCTCAAAATTCTCTATAGGATGAAAACAACTTTTTAATTTTTAAAAAGCTTTAAATATCTTCTTCTGCGCAGTTTCCGCATCTTAGAAAAATCGAAACATTCCCTCTCCCTATTAAAAAAAAATCTATTTCAGCTCGAAATTCTGTAGAATTGGAAAATTCATCCCAGAATTACAAGGAATTTGAAATTTTTCCAGCATCTTTATATATTGTGTCCTCTGTATTTTCCACCACTTGAGAAAAAGCGATATTTTATGTCCCTAATAGAAAACATACTAATTTTACTCGAAACTTTCTGGAGCGCACCAAGTATATGCAGTTTTCTAAAATACTTACAAGAAATTTGAGTAAACTCGATTTTTCCAAAAATGCTGTCCTGTACACACACGAAACTTAACAAAATTAGAACACATTTTTTCATTACCTGAAAAAATGCCAAATTTCTTCGAGAAACTAAAACTTGTCAATTATATTATATAGAATATTATGCGCAAAATTCTATACTTCATTTGGGAATTTCGAAAATAATTAAAATTTTCCTAAATATTCAAACATGTTACCATGTACACTTTCCAGAAATTAATAAATATCGAAACCCTTTCTTCAACTTTTTTGAAAAATAGTAATTCGACGTCATGAATGGGACTGGAACGCAGACAGAACTAAGACATTTTAAGCATATTTACAAAATTTATACTGGGTTTTCTCTAATATTTTCTAAAAAGGTATTCGGAGCAGGGTATAAAAAAACTCGATTTTTTTGTTTTCCCGTATTGAAAAAACATAGTGTGCACAAATCTAAAACTTTTCAAATATATAGAATAAGAGGCAAATTTTAAACCTTCTAAAGGAAATTTCGAGAGAAATCAAATTTTTCGAAAAATATTCAGTATTCAAATTATTCAATTATCATGAGCCCTTTTCAACAAAAATTTTAAATTTTCTTTTATTCTTTATATATTCTCTAAAATTCTGCTAGAAACACTCTAGAACCCATCAAATATATAAAAAACTTTAAGCAGATTTTGAAGATTCAAACTAAAACTTTAAAAAAATTCAAATTTTTTTCTGAATCTTCAAAATGCTGTCCTGTGTGCTATCCAGTATTTAACAACAATCGGAACTTTTTCGTCGACCTAATTGAAAAAATACTAACTTTCATTGAAATATCTTATACAGATTTCGAAAATCTATACAGGAATGTTGAGAAATTTCGAATTGATCTTCAGATATATTATCGTGTGCGCTGTACCTAATTTGGCAAACATCAATTTTTTTCCACCTATTGGAAAACATAGTAATACTGCTCATAAGAATCTGGAACTAATCAAATATAAAAGAAATAATCCTCAGATTTCAAAAAATTATACGAGTGTTTTTTTTTAAACTATCTCAATATTTTCAAAGAAGTATTTTGTCATGTGCAGTTTCCACCACTTGAAAAAATTTTAAAAATGCTAATTCTATTCGAAAGACTCTGGAGCGCATCAAATCTATAAGAAATTTGAAGCAGACTTCCCAGATGTAGGTATACGACAATTTTAAAAAAATTAAAATTTTTCCAAAACCTTAGAAAGTATTGTCCTGTGCACTTTCCAGCACTTGAAAAAAAACCATTTTTTTTAATCCTTCAGAAAAAAATCTGAATTATTTTCGATACACTGAGGATGCAACGCATGAAATATATATATAAAATTTTTCAAAAATCTTTAAATATGCTGTCCTGTGCTCTTTATCTATTTTGACAAAAACCGAAACAATTTCTTTACCCGATTAGAAAAAATGCTAATCCTGCTCGAGAAAATCTAGAACTTATCAAATTTGAAAGCAATTTTCCCCATTAATCAAAAACTCATAATTTTAATTTTTTCCAG
>MU187119.1:67386-79365 GCA_016904865.1 Pissodes strobi
GCAATTTTCCCCATTAATCAAAAACTCATAATTTTAATTTTTTCCAGAATCTTCCAAGATTTTGTACTATGCAGATTCCACCACTTGAGAAGAATCAAAAGATTTTACGCCCTGTCCAAAAAATACTAATTCTGCTCGAAATATTCCGGAAGACACCAAATATATATGGAACTTTAAGTAGATTTTCAAAATCTATATAACAATTTTGAGAAAATTCGAATTGTTCCGAAATGTTTGAGCTATCCTGTGCACTTTCCAGCACTAAACAAAAGTCTATAGATTTTTTCCGCCCTTCAGAAAAAATTCTTAAGTCTTCTCGAAGCACTATGCATTAAATATATATACAATATTACGTACGGGAACTTTGAGAAAACTTTTAAATATGCTGTTTTATGCACTTTACCTGATTTGACAAAAATCGAAAGTTTTTCTTGCCTGTATTAGTAAAAAATAGTAATTATGGTCGAAAGAATTTGGACCTCATGAAATATGTATGAAATTTTACACATACTTCAAAAAATCGTACCAGAAAATAAAGAAATTTTGAGTTTGTCAAAGTCTTCAATTAAGTATTTTGTCCTGTGGTGTTTCCACCACTTGAGAAAAATCGAAAAATTTTCCGTCTTTTTAAATAAGTACTAATTATAATCGAAAGGGTTTGGAGTGAATCAAATCTATAAGAACTCTGATGCAAATTTCTAAAATATATACAAGCAACTTGAAAAAATTAAAATTTTATCAAAATGTTCGAAATTTTGTTGTGTGCACTTTCCAGTACTTGACAAAATCGAAAATCTTTTCTTTACCCTTCAGAAAAAAAATCTAATTCTTTTCGATAATGTGGATCGAACGCGTTAAAAATATTTAAACTTTTACGGGAATTAAATGTTTCATAAATCTTACAGTTCATCTAATTTGACAAAAATTTAAACTTTTTCTTCACAGTACTGGAAAAAGTAGTAATTCTGCTCGAAAGAACCTTGAGCACATTAAATATGTACAAAATTTTATGCAGATTTTAAAAAGTCATGCTTATGCAATTTTCACCACTTAACAAGAATCGAAACAATTTTCACCCAATTGAAAAAATGCTGATTCTACTGAAAAAAATTCTGGAAGACATCAAAAAATCCTCGATTCCTTGCACTTTCCAGCACTTAACAAAACTCGGAAATCTTTTCTTTATCCTCGCTTTACTCCTCTCGAAAGTATCTAGAGTGCATCAATTATATAAGATATTTTCTTATATCGCAATATTTATAATTTTTACAAAGTTTTGAAATATGAGTTTTTTGTAACTCATGAAAAATTTCGATTTGTCCATAATTTGACATTTATCGAAGCTTTCTTTCACCAGCTGAAAATAAAGCTAATTTCATGTATGTTATTGTGTTCTGCTTAACGTAAAAATTCCAGATAAAATAAATGCCTATATTTAAATGTTCAATGCTGCAATACTGCTGCCTTATACATTTAAGATGTAACTAAATATAAAAAGCAGTTAAGTTTCTGGAAAACATACAGTGGCTAGTTTCACAATTAATTAAGTAGGCAACTGGTAAATAAGTCAGCATTTTCCGGAAACATTTAAAGAAGAAATCAAGCGGAACGAATGGTGTTCAATAACTTAACAGATCTAAGAAGCGTTTGCCGGATAAATTTTTAATTGTAAGTTTATCGGAATCGGACCGGCTCGCGTGACCATATAGCTTAATCTGCAGCGCCTTTATCTTATGCAATATGTATGTTGAAATATCTGCACCATTTCGACAGCCCAATTATTATTATAGGCCAAATGGGAACCATAATTATTCGTCATATGTGTAAGTATGCACAACTTTTTAGGAAAATGGTTCGTAGGAATGGAGAAGACCCTGTAACTTTAAATAAACCGCCCGTTTAATATCCTGATAACTAACAGTGATCATTAGTTTTAAAACTAGTTAACTTTAACTATGTCGTTACCGGGTTAGATTTTGTTGGAATGTAACTAGGCCTGTCGAAATTCATGATCTGATCCTAATTATTGATATATGGCAGTAAGAGAAATTCGATAAGCGATTTTTATCCACCGATCGAAACGATTGCTAGAGAAACCACGCCAAAGTAGCGGCCAATTTTGAATGGGGATATTTCATTGCCATAGCTCACGCTATGCTACCATTTCGACGAGTGTGCCACTAGCGTATCAAAGTATTGCGTTAGGATTAGAAGAGGCGTAAAAGAATTTTTTTTAATTTTCAACTAGTCTATACATTTGCAAAAGTCTCTCTGTTGAACTCGAAACTCAGTGTTTAAACTTGAAATTCTGAATTTGGAATCTTAATTTTTAGATTAGGCTCAGATTTCCGAGCTTAAGCTCAGAAATTTTGGTTTAAACTCAGAATTGGATATTTTAAGCAATTGCGGGTTTGAGCTATAAATTTAGAGTTTAGAGGCAGAGCGTCGACGTGGAAACTCCGAGTTTTAATGCAGATTTTCAGGTTTGCAAACCGGAATTCACACGTAGAAAATTTTGCCTTAAACCTGGCATTGCCAGTTTAAACTCAAATTTCTGAGTATAGACCTAGAAGACCGACTTTAGATGCAAACTTTAAGTTTTAAGTCAGACTCAGAAATTGCAGTAGAAGTTTGAAATGTCGAGTTTGTAGCTGAAATAATCCAAACTTCTGAGTTAAAAGTTTGAATTCCCAATTTTGACATTAAGTGGGAATTCTCGGAACTCCAACCTCAAAATTGCAGGTTGATTTAGGGTTGGAATTTCAAAATTTCGACTAAATTACAAGTTTAAGCTCATTTCAAGCAGAAAGCACAACATTCCCAATTTAAACTATAAACTTCGAGCTTATGATTGAAATACACAACTCAAACTAGAAATTTTGATTTTTAAGTTCGGAGGCTTAATCAGGAATTGCAAATTCTAACTATTACATTCTGGGTTTACACTAGAAATTGTTAGTTTAAATGGCATGGTTATAACCGGAATTGCAACTTCAAATTTTAAGCTCAAGAAGTTTACCGTTTGTAAAGAAGGGAATATTTTAACCTTGACTGTTTATATTAAAACTCTGAGAATTCCCAATATAAACTCGAAATTATGGATTGAACCCATAATCGATCTTCCAGCTCGAAATTCGATAACTAGTTTAGACTCAGATATTCACATTTTTTAAACCCGTAAGTTTGAATTTAGCTCAAAATTTCAAGTCTAAATTGACATCAGAAATAAACTAAGGACATCGAACTTAAACCAGAATTATCAACTAGAAACTTATAATTCCGAGATTAAAGTCAACATTTCTAAATTAAATTATTCTATTTGCAAACTTAAAAGTTTCAAAACAGTTTAGTACATTCTAGTAATTTTCACTCTAAACTCGCAATTCTGAAATTAGAGTTGGAATTCTCGTCTTTGGCCAATTTGAAATTTCTTATTTAGATAGAAAACTCCCAGTTTAAATTTAGAACTTGTGTTTGAAATGGGAATTTGCAGATTACACTGAAAGTTTCCTGGAATTCTAACTTTAAACTCAGAATTCCGAGTTGACAACCAAATTTTCTAGATCAAATTCCTCAGTTCACAAACTCGGAATGTTTATAAACAGATTAGTTTAATCTAAAAATTTTGACTTTAACTAAGAATTCTGAACTTAAAGTCTGAATTCCCAGTAGTAACTCAGATTTCCGAATTTGGATTGGAAATATTGAATTCGAGCCTGGCTTAGTATAAAGTAGGAATTTTAGGTCTAAAGTAGAAATTCAGCCTTTTAGCTCAGAATTCCGAATTTGAAGTTCGGGAAACCCGGTTTAAGCTCTGAACCCGGATTTGTTTCCGAACTAATTAGAAATTTCGACTTTAAGCTCCGAGTTTTGAATTTAAGCCCGAAACTTCGGCTTCAGAGAAATTCTGAGTTTAAACTAGAGACTTCTTATGATTTTAACACAGATATCCAACTTCAAATTCAGAACCTACTTGTTTTAACGCGGAATTTGTTGCTTTATCACAGAATTTTCATCTTCAAACGAAATTTTGGGTTTAAACTCAGAATAATACCAATCCTAAAGTCAATATTTATAGAACGGATTTAGTTTATGCCGACAATAAGCGGAGTCATATGACTGCAAGTTCGGAAAAGGAAACTAGAAATTATGAGTTTAAACTAGGATTTCCAACATTCATTCAGAATCCCGAGCTTTAATTCAATATTTTTTCGTTAAACTATTCTATTTAATTTATTCGAAATGTTGGAATTCTGAGTTGAAAGTCGCAACTCTTAATTATGACATAGTGTTACGTTTTTCCCGTGGGTTCTGAACGAAATTACAACTTTTGCTATTTCAAACTAAAACTCTCTTTATTCTCTACCACTGTATACAATTAAATACACTAAACTACTCTTATAACTTTACAACTAATAGCTTACAATTCAAAACTCAATGATTAACTAACTAACAGGCTTTAGGTCTGCTCCTTATATACAAGCTCAAATCTATCATGAATACTCGGGAAGACGCGAGGCCACTCGATATGATTCTCGACCAGGGCATCGAGATAATTCCAACGTTCCTGAATCTTCGCGGCCGGCCGGCGATGACTCATACATTGACGCGGGACGCGGCAATGCCTGTTCTATAGGGTAGCACAAAAACATTCGGATGGTTGCTAGCCGTGACAATAGATTTCCGAGCTTAGGCTCGAAACATCAACTTTTAGTGTGAGCTGGAATTCCGAACAGAATTTCTAGTATACACCTTTATTTCGAATTGAAAGTTATAATTCCGGGTTCAAACACTGAATTCCGAGCTTTTAGTCCGCGAATATGTCAAACTAATTCACATTAGAAATTTCGCTTTACTCAGAATTCTGAATTTAAACCCGACATTCTCACTTCAAATTAGAAATGTTCTCTAAGTTTAACATTTCCAACTTCAAATTCAGAATTCCTAGTTTCAACTCGGAATTTAATTCTAAGAAATTTCGAGTTGAATATCATCAAGAGTTTAAAGTTAAAATGTTCAATGTGGATTTGAGTTATCCCGACTATAAGCTCGGACGTACTTTACAAAAATATTGGAATCCTGAGTTTAAACACGTAAAACTCAGAATTTCGATTTTGAGCTCGGAATTTCGAATTTAAACTGAAAATTCGGATCCTAACTTTTTTCTTTTTATGGTTCTTCTGCACTTTCATAATAAGTTGTATCAGCTAGACAATAAATTACTAAATTAGCTACAGGTCGGTTTAACTCTATATTTAGTTTCATTTTTGGATATTTAGGCATCTCTTACTTTTCCGGAGAAAAATGTTATATAAAGCAATAAAATTTGTCGTATATACCACGAATTTTTTTTACAATGAAAAAAAATTTTTTAACATTTTGTGGACTAGCATCAGAAAAAAAAATGTGACAAGTAATGATTTGGTAAGATTCTATACAAAATTGTAGCAGTAAATAAGTGCTATTCTGTTTTAGTAATTCTGTGGCGTATATTAGTATATTACGGGGCAGCAAGATTTAGATCTGGAAGGGCTCTAAAATAGCTTTTTTCGTTCGACCAAAAGGATTCTGCCGCTCGGATGGGCAGTAACACTAAGCCTAATCGGCACGCAGTCGTACATTAAAAAGCCGTTTAGGGCCATTTCCAACAATAAAACTTAACGACGTAGTAGCGCGTCCCTTAAGCCAATTTAAGTTCATTCAAAATCATTTCGGATCCGAAATGGGCATTAACAAAGGTCCATTGAGGAAACTCTGCGAGCGGACGTTTCACGCAGAGGCGCCATAGGCGGGCGACGGTCGACCTTTGCTTTGGTTAATTATAATCATTTCAGGAGCATCTCGAACATACGCAATGATACACGGCACAAAAGTTTTATAATGACACACAGACGCGGTCTATTATTAAGGTCCCTTGTTTAGGCTATAGGCCGACGCAAAAGGGACGAAAAAGATGCGTTTATTGAATCTAATAAGATAATAGCGGACGGCAAAACAAAAAATATACTCGCATTTTTCGGGAACAAATTAATGTTCGCGTGTTTTCGAAAAATCCTTGACCATATACTAAAAAAACACGTCGCTGCGTTGTTATGATAATTTTCACGTCTAGGTGAGATGTTCCTATAGTTATGAAAAACCACACGATCACATTAGTTTCAGTAATTACCTATAATTGCTCATGTTTTATCATTTAAACTTGCAAATAGAAAGATATAAATATAATATTCTAAGACCTTATTAATGGACTTGTACCTATACATCGTATACAGGGCTCAGCAAAACGCGAATGAAAAAAGAACTCAAGTTTTGATGTGTAAACATCTTACGTGTAGGTATGAGGGTTTAATAAAAATGTGCAAGAGGATGGGGACGGAATAGTGCAAGCGGCTGTGACATCATAACCATGAGCAGTGATTTTACTAGGCCTGCTCAAATATTTGGCCATGTCGATATAGGATATGTTTACACATCAGTCTCGCTCATTTTTTTTAAAGATTTATCACTGTAAATATAATACCTATAGCCCACTAAATTTTCTTATTATAATCCCACACATTAATTATAATAATTAATTATAAGTTTTTAAATTTATTTGATTTTTCGAAAAAGAACTTCTTGTTATACCAGAAAGAAGGAAATTTAAAATAACAAAGTAACAAAAATTGGTAATATTATACGTGTGTAAAAAAATAAAAATATTCGTTAGCAAAATGATTCGGAGACGAACAAGGTCTCATCAGCTGCAGTTGTACCACTAATACTTGTTAATGAAGTAATTTTGATTCATTTTACGTTGTCTATAAGTTCGGTTTGCACTTAATGCAAGTTGTTCAGTTTTTAACAGCGACTCACGACTCACTTTTCTCTTCATTTTCGGAAGATGAATCGGAGGAAATATCATCTAAGGGTGCCAGGAATTGAGCATAAGTAATAATGCTAATAATCATTTCATTCTTCGTTGGTACGGATTAAGAACAATACTAGAAACTAGAATTACAACAGAAAGAACTTTTGCATTTTATTTTCACCTTTATTTACTTAATTACTTATTATAAATTTCCAATTTTTGCCTTTTTCGAATTTTTTCATTTTATTTTCTATTTTTTAATTTTAAATTCTTTTTCATTACTAATCATATTGTTGCATCTACACTTCTCAATTTATTCATTTTAAGTATGATGGGCTTTGTAACCTTCGGCAAAATGCACTAAAACAGAGTTTTATCCACAGTGCCGAAACAGAATTTTTGCACCCGACGTGCGTTTCGCTAACCATGTCAGCATCATCAGGAGATGATTAAAAATCTTAACTTAACCATGTTCTGATTATGGTATCAGGGTTAGCGAAACGCGCTTCGAGAACAAAAATTCTGTTTCGATATTGTGGATAAAACTTTGTTTTAGCTATTTAGTTTGATTTGTAATTTTTGACCCATTTTTTATTTTGTACGAAAACAAAATTTTACATTTACCATTTTAGTTTTATCAACTGTACTCTCCTAATTAGTTTTTAAATATTTGTTTTTTTAAATTTACACAGATATTTTCAAATTTTTTCTCTTTACTCTTTTCATTTTTCCCAATTTTATATTCTTGTAGTTAATAATATTTTAGCTTTAGTTTTACATTTTATTTTCTACTTTTTAATTTTTTATTTTATATTTGTAATTTTTCTATTTTTCATAACATTAAATCATTACATCTACTCTTTTACTAATTCTATATGTTTCAATTTTTTACCTTAGAATTTTCAAATTTTATCTTCTTTTTTATACAGTGTCTCCAAAAAAGTATGCAACATATGGGAAACTTCTTTATTATTAGTTTCTCAGAAAATTTTATTCTTGATAAAAGTTGGTGCTTGCCCTTAAACAATAAACGAATATTTAAAAATTTACGTACTGCTTTTAGTGCGGGAGCAAATGTCATTTTTCCAAAATCGCGTCAGAGTAAAGTACCATCACTTATAAAGATACAGCAAAATTTTATAAGCAAAACTTCTTCCAAATTAAAAACGTAATCTAAATATGAAAGTTGAGTTAAGTACATCAACTTTTAATTTTTCTTTCCAAATTTTTTCTTAAACGTTACGCCACTGGCTAATGTTTTGTTCTCTTGTTATTAGTATATTAGGCAAGTAAGTTCAAACATTTATTTAAGATCGAAATTAGTTACATAGTTGCATAATGTTGCAGTTTTTCCAGAGATAATAGCCAGTTTAGCCAGTTGCAAACACATTTAAACCCTTTTGGTTGAAACTTTTTTCCAATCAAAATCATGGATAGGCCCAACTCTTTTCATTTCATGTAAAACAACTAACAATTTATTTGCCGATGAGTAATATATGCCCAAGTATCCTAAAAACCCATATAAAATATTTGATCTTCAAGAGTAGGCCGTGCATTTGGAATAAAAACAAATAAATAGCAGTAATATTACTTCACTCTGACATATGAAATTAATTATTATTGGGTCAGTCATTCCAATTGATTTTCTAATTATTGCGGACAATTATTTTGGACCTAAGTGTTTAACTGTGTTTGCAACACACTGATACATAAACTGGATTTTATCTCTGGAAAAACTGAAACATTATGCAACTATGTAGTAAACTAATAACAAAAGAACAAAACATTCACCAGTAGTGTGATGTTTAAGAAAAGAAATCGAGAAAAAAAGGGAAATTAAAAGTTGATGTACTAAATTCAAGTTTCATATTTAGATTATTTTTTTATTTTGGAAGAACTCTTCCTTATAAAATTTTGCTGCAGCTATAAGTTAAGGTACTTTATCCTTGACGCGATTCCGGGAAATGACATTTGCTCCCGCACTAAAAACAGTACTTAAAATCTAAAATACTCGTTTATTGTTTTAGGGCAAGCACCAACTTTTATCAAGAATAAAATTTTTTGAGAAACCAATAATAAAGAAGTTTCCCATATGTTGCATTCTTTTTTGGACACAGTGTATATATTAATTGTATGTATTTAATTTTTGTAATTTAATTGTGTTTTTTGCTTTTTTAATTTTACATTTAATGTTTTATTTTTTACTTTATTTACTATATTTACTTATCACTATTTCATTTATTCAAATCTTTCTTTTTAAATATTTTTGAATATTTTTTTTCATTTCTAGTTTTCTAACTTTCTTAATGTCAGTTTTTATGAGGTTTTCTTAATTGTCTATCTTGAGACCATTTTTTTCTCGGAATTTGTAAATTTTGTTATCAGTTTTTTAATAAATTCAGTTTATATTCACTCTTTTTAATTTTCACAATCTTATATATTTAAATAATACTTTCTACTTTTTAAGAATTTATACGTTTTATTTTCAATTTTTTATACTATTTGCCATTTTAACTCCTCCCGCTTTTATTGTTTTAATTTTGCTTGTTTAAAATTTTTACAGCATTATTTTTTGATTACTTATTATACATTCGCAATTTTCCTATTTTCCTTAATTTTGTTTACAATAATCATGCATATTTACCTCTTTTACTACTTTTATACTCTATTTAACTTTTTTTTATTATATTTATTTTGCTTTCAACAATTTTACTTTTATCAATTTAATTTATATTAACACTTAAATTTTCGCATTTTTAGAACTCACATTTTCTAATTCTTGCTACTTATTTCCTATCCGCCATTTTTTATGTTTTAATATTTTATATTCTTAGCTTTTATTTTTTATTTTCCACATTCCTCTTTATTTATTTTAATTTTTTGCTTTTTTAGAATGCTTAAATTTCTATTTTTTGTTATTTTCATGACACTTTTAATCTTCTGAATTTAATTTATTTTAATTTCTTGTTTCTCGCATTTTTAAGAATTTCTGCATTTTAATTTATATTTTTTGCCGACATGGAAACAGAGGAAATGAAATATCTGATATTAGGTAAGTGTCAAAATTAACAGCTGCATGATCATTTGTCATTATACAGAATACTTAAAAATATTTTTTTAACATAATATACAGTGTGTCCGCGGATGGAGTGCACAAGAGGAAAAAAATCTTTATTTTTCATTTTATGACAAAAAGTCATTCTTTATAAAAAGTTCTGCTCGTCCAGAAAATCAATTTCCAATATAAACATTTTCAATCAGATGTGCCGGGTGGCCAACTAAGAATGGCACTCGGCTATATCTTGAAAACTAATTGTCGTAAACTTACGGTAAAAAAAATTATGAGTAAAGCGACCAAGAGAAAATATTCAAAATTATTTTTAAGTTTCCAAAATGGCCGGTAGAGGGCGTATATATCCCTTTTAAATTTTAAAACTCGTTTTTTCCAAAATTTTCTTAAGTTAAAGATAGTAGAATGCATTGCCATTTTAAAGCCGAAATAAATCCGATTCTTTTTTGCTAATCACTTTTTGCCCTCTCCCTTTAAGGAAAGTGGTGGGGGTGTTCGAACATTTTCGGAAATAAATGTCAATAACTTCAAAATGGCTGAACGGATCTTAATAAGCTTAGAGTCGTTGAAAAGGGCTTTCCTTAAGCTATCAAGCGTGCCTTGAGTGGGGTGATTGCGTTTTCTTATCTAGCCGCTAGAGGGCGTTTTCTAACATAACCGTAAATAAATCAGATTTTCTCAAAAAATTTAAATGCAACGATACTACTTTTTTAAAACAAAAGACAACCAAATGAGTGCCTAATACGTTTAATATGTTTATGGATAGGTGAAAACTCTCTCAGCGGTAAATTTATTAGGTTATCGGAAAAGTGTGTGGAGGATGGAGGTAGCTATGTAGAATAATTTTAACCCTTAAATGCATCTAGCTGCCATTTGGCTACATACGGATCTTCAGCTAATTCAAACACACCAGAATGCAAATGTACGCTCGCTGCATACTGTAGCCAATTGAATACATACCATTTAATGATATAATTCCTATAGTTCCGACGAGATAGCGCTATAAATCGTTCGTGCATGGTTATTGTCAGTTGATGCATAGTGATCAGACATCACTTTTGATAATCAATTTGTGAATTCAGTAGTGTTTCTCCAGTGACTATTTAAACATTATAAAATTGTGTTTCTGGCCTAATTAGGTTTGTATTACACCATAATATTTTATATTGCTATTTATACTATTGTTTTTTTCTGTACACGGCAATTTTCTTTTGATGCCAATCAGCAACATCATGCGTTTAGTAGTATGTTTGTAACTCTTTTTCTTGAAGTAACCGGCAATATGCCTTTGAAATTCAAGTAAATTTCAGATTTTGGCAGTTATGTGGATGGGCGTTCTGTTATTAGTATCATTTATGTAGGTACATAGTGTGTTTTTTCCTTACAAACGAGTAAAAAATGACAATGGAGAAGCTGGTAAAGTCCTGAATCAAGCTGAGTTCCCGCCTCAAGTCGTTTACCACTTATGTAATCTAAGGTCGTCTCAAAGTAAGCGGCAGCTTGGAACCTGAAATAGCTGAAAAATGAGGAAAGATCCACACATTCGGTCGAAAGAAGTCATTGGTCGATGAAACTAGTCATTGGCCTGTCTACCAAGATGCTAAAATGAGGTGCAAATACCCCAACTGCAAAGGTTTCACTCGTATCAAAAGTGAAAAACGTGGACTTGAACTATGTTTGAACAAAAACAATAACTGTTTTAAACATTTTAACAACTAATTTTTTTGTCACAAATGCATACTGTAGCCATTTGGCAACAATATTTTTTTTTTAAATGAAACATTGAAAAATTAAGTTGGGATTTTTTTCACTATTTTTCCTGTATTAGTTTTTGCTTTTTCTAATGTATTTTTATTATTTTACAAAAAAATAAAAAATCATGCATTTAAGGGTTAAATATTCGAATTTTCATTTCAAAATTTATATTTAGACTTTATGTTATTTTATAAATAACTTGTTTCATAACGTTTTTGATAAAAGTAATAAATAATAGTACTTTTCTCTTGAGGCACTTTCTATTTTTTCTAATTTATTGACACCCTGTACATCTGATTGAAAA
>JAEQML010041210.1:0-79334 GCA_016904865.1 Pissodes strobi
TTGCCCAAAGATTACACCGAGGGGTGTAATATCCGGGGACCCAGCTGGTCAATTTATAGGACCCCGGTTTGATATAACATTTTTTAATTGTAAATGAATGGTCCTATAAGCTGATTATCTAAAAACAAATTATACTATTTGACTTTGTAAATATTTTGCGGACTATGTAGACTTTCCGTACACACCACACCAGACATTAAAGCCAAATCTTACTTGTGGCCTACGTTCTGCTACTTGGTGAGGATTATCAGTGGCTCAAAAATGGATATTCACAATAATGAATGCTCCGCAGTTGCTGAAAAACGTTTCGTCGGTCCAAATAATCTTCATACTGAAATTGGGGTTTTCATGACATTGGTTTACAAACCAGTTTGAAAATCATAATCGCCTTGGGTCTGTTTCCTTTAAAACTTGAACAATAGTAGGTTTATAAGGACGATAGTTGTTTTCTTTAAGGACTGTTTGGATAGTAGTTCTTGGTATAAGTATTTCCCTCGCACGTACTCTCGTCGACGTCGTCGGGTTCGCATTAAAATATCCTTAATGTCATCGTCACGAGCTTGATTGCCCTTCTGATATTTCTTTGGCGTTGGTACTTCAAAGCTTCCATAATTTTTTAAGTTCAGGTCAAGCCTCGCGAATAGTCTTGGCTGTTGCCGCTCAGGATACATGTCCAAATAGTCGGCGGTGGCAAGATTTGTATTTCTATTACATTTAATATAACATTCTAATATGTCATATTTTTCTTCACTGGCATATCGCGTGGCGATATTTAGAAATCAAAATTTATGAAAATTTAAACAAAAACTACCAAATAGCGTTTTGACTGAATAATGTCACTTTTCAGTAAAATTACTTAAATGCCGCCGAATCACCATAGCAACTACATTTATTACGGCAAATGGCCTCCGCCGTCATGGCCAACTCAGTTAAAAATTAACTTTGTCGTTTTTTGACATAAAAATAAAATATTTTTATAAAGTGTTATACATCATAAGAAAGGAAAAAATATGTTCTTTTTAAATGTGCTAAAAAACAAAATGACCGCCATAAGAAAAAACGAAGTTGATGATGGTTTCTCAGAACCGAAACGTCAGAACTAAAAACTGATTACATGGGTGCATCGAGCGTAAAAAGTTGTCCTAACAATGTTTTTACAGATTTTAAAAATATGTTTAAATAAAAAAAGTACAGCGCTTTTTCGAAAATACAACTTTTTGATTTTTTCAAAATATCTCAAAAACAAAAAGAGAGAAAATCGTTATCAAAATGGCGTTGAATTGGGAATTGAATGGCCTACAACTTTCTCCATTTAACCATTTTTCTATCTCATATAGTTTAGAAGATACCCATACATGTATACCCAATTTGGGCCACACTGTATACTTCGTCTCACCTGTAGATACCAGCGTTTCCACCATGAGTGGAAAATGCCACAAATGCAATACTGCTGTAGTCTTTAAGGAGGCCAAAAAAGCAACTGAGGTGTTTGGCTACCCGTGTGATCAATGCCAGCAAATTATTTGCCAGAACTGCTGTGGACTGTGCATTACTGAAATACGTGCAGTGCAACTACAGAAACGTATAGTTCCATTCTTTTGCTTGGATTGTCTCAACAGCATAAAGCAAATCTTGAACCTCACGGGCAGAGTTGACCAACTGGGCGCGAAAGTAGAGGACTTGAAGCATGATATCTCCGGATTGACAGTAGCAGTTCGTGACCTTCAAAACCTCAAAGCACATGCTGAGGAACTGGATACGGCAGTTGGTGTAGTGAACTCCAGTTGCTGACTTGGACAAGATCCTTAACACACACCAGTCTTCCATGAACAGCCAGCTCATGGAGCCACCTGATCACAATGAGATGTGGCACGAGCTCCAGGAGCGTCAAAGCAGATCCAGCAATGTTATGTTGTTTAATGTGCCTGAAAACGGCAATGATGAAAACGATATTGCGGCTATCCTTGAGCTACTGAAAAATAACCCGCCGGCTGTTGTCCAGTTTGCCAGAGTGGGCAGAAAGAATTCTAAAGGGGCGCGCGCCCTTAAAATTTCTTTGAATTCGCAAGAAGATGCACTTGATTTGATGCGCTGTCGCCGTAAGCTCCGAGGTAAAAATATCTACCTAAATCTTGATCTCACGCGCAAACAGCAAGAAATAGACAAACGGGTCTGGAGCGAACTTAAGGAACGTACATCCAAAGGTGAGAAGAACATCCAGGTGAGGTACATCAGGGCTGTTCCGCGCATTGTGGACATTCAGGAAAACTAGACACTGACGGTCAGCGTCCTATCCGATTATCTAATCTTAGCATTTACTACCAGAATGTACGTGGCCTGCGAACAAAGCTTACTACTCTCACATGTAACGCAGCTCTGCACAACTACCAGGTTATAATGTTGACGGAGACCAATTTGTGTGATGGCATCCCAGACGCAGAACTTGGCCTGAGAGACTATTCTGTTTTTAGAAGAGATCGATCCAGTGAAACAAGCAGCAAGAAGTGGTTGGGTGGAGTTTTGTTGGCCATACGCAGATCAGTAACCTGCACCTTCCTTCCTACTACCGCACCTCTCGAGCAAGTGTATGTAGCCATTGGCTCCCCAAAAGTACGGTGCATCCTCGGCTGTGTTTACTTGCCTCCCGAATCTACAGTTGATCATTACTTAATGGTTGGTGACACACTTGACATGATCTCCGAGAAGTACCCAGAGGCTGAGCTGTGTGTGGCTGGAGATTTCAACCTGCCTAAGGCCACATGGTCTAACGAGGACATATGTGCAGTGGGTGTTCCTTCCGATGATGTATATGTCCCACCTCAGGTCGCCCAAAAAATTGCTGCAATCTCAGACCTTTGTGCTTTTCATAATCTTTTTCAAAATAATTTTATTTATAATGCAAATAAAGTTTTTCTAGATTTAGTCCTTTCTCATAGAGTGTTTATTGTTAATGATTGTGATCCTCTGGTTCCCATCGATAACCATCATCCACCCCTTTGTTTTGACGTAGCTATCCCGCAATCATGCCACAGATTTGTTAGCCCTGGAGTTGAAGACTATTACTATGACTTTAAATCTGCGGACTTCACATTGATAAATGATTACTTGGGCACTTTCTACTGGGATAACCTGTTACATAATCTGGATGTGGATTCTATGGTAAACTCATTCTATGACATTCTTTATGGTTGCTTTGATCTGTTTGTCCCAGTCAAAAAGGTGCCCAGTGGAGTGTTTCCTAGGTGGTTCAGTCGGGACCTAATTGATCTAATAATACAGAAGAAGATTGCCCATAAAAGTTACAAAAACAGTAATTCCGCTCACGACTACGAAGTTTTCTCAAACTTAAGATCTCAGTGTGCAGTTCTTTCCCGGGAATGTTATAGAATCTTTGTCCGGAACACTGAAAGTAACCTTTCTACCAACCCTAAATTATTTTGGAACTTCTGTAATTCTAGGCGCAGCACGTCTGAGATACCTAATTTACTGTCTCTTGACAATAAAAGCGCGGGTATGGGTCCCGGAGCTGCCGACCTGTTTGCAGAGTATTTTTCCTCGGTTTATTCTGACTGTGACATGCAGCGGAATCAGGAGTTGTCATTAAATCATATTAATGCTCACAGTTACTCTATTTCCATAAGTGACATATATGCCGAACTTATTAGTTTGAATCCTCACAAGGGCTCAGGTCCCGATAATATTCATCCTATTTTTCTTAAAAATTGCCCCTTTATTCTCGCTAGGCCTCTACACCTTACTTTCAATAAATCATTGGAAAGTGGAGTCTTTCCTAAATTCTGGAAGGCAAGTTTTGTTGTCCCAATACATAAGAATGGTGACAAGTCCAACATAAAAAATTACCGACCCATATGTATCATCAACACCATCCCAAACATTTTTGAAAATCTTGTAACTAAATATCTAAGTTCATTACTGTCTCCAGAAATCATCAATCAGCAGTTTGGATTCTGTGCGAGAAGAAATACTGAACTAAATCTCCTCACTTATTCGCAGTTTATATTACAGGCCTTGGAGAGTGGTGAGGAAGTCCATTCCATCTATACAGACTTCTCCAAGGCCTTTGATAAGGTTCCGCACAGTATACTGACAAACAAACTGAAAACTTTGGGTATAAATGGACCCCTACTCTCCTGGTTAGAGAGCTACCTTGCGAACAGGACTCAAATTGTAAAAATTAACAATTTTCTGTATAATGAAATTCTTGTGCCGTCTGGAGTCCCACAGGGGTCCCACATTGGACCGCTTCTTTTTAATGTTTTTATCAATGATATTTCACCTTGCTTCTGGTCTTCGGAGTTCCTTCTGTTTGCAGATGACCTGAAAATATATAAAGTAATCTCAGATCTTAACGACTGCATTGCTTTGCAGGAGGATGTCCTTAGATTTGAGGCTTGGTGTCGCGATAATGGAATGCATGTGCAACCTCATGATATTTTCCCGTCGTACATTTAAAACTAATTTTCATTACTCCATTGATGGTACAACTCTACCATCAGTTAAGAGCATAAAGGATCTGGGAATTATTCTCGATGATAGGTTATCATTTGTTCCTCACATAACATCAATCATAGGTAAGTCACTGAGAATGTTGGGATTCATTAGACGAAATACCTTTGACTTTACTACTGTGCATTCCATTAAAATTCTATATTGCAGTCTTGTTAGAAGTCTTTTGGACTATGCTGCCTCAGTGTGGGACCCTCAATACGCTTTCCACATTGACAGGATTGAGCGTGTACAGAAGAAATGTATGCATTATATTCATTTTAAATACTTTAGAGACAGTGAATATAGCTACAATGAAATGTGTCAGAAGCTAAATCTGTTATCACTTCAAGAAAGAAGAAATAAACACGACCTTCTCCTTCTCTTTAAAATTCTTAACTCCCTTGTTGATTGTTCCTATCTCACTTCCAACATCACTTTATATGTACCACCTTTTAACGCGAGAAACATCCCAGCCTTTCATCAACCATATCACCGGACCAACTACGGAAAAAATTCTTTTGTTTCCAGGTCAATGTCCCTTGCTAACCAACTTCCTCTCCTAAATTTTTTCTGTCCACTTAAGCATTTTGAAATGCAATTGTTTCGGGTGAACCTTGCTGGATTGTAGAGACTCTGATTGTAGTATGCCTTACTTTGTCTCATTCTGTGAATAGCTTGATTTGTGGATTTTTTTTATATGAATAGTTTGTAAGTTCTTTGAAATGTTATTGTTACCTCTTTACCTTCTATTTTCTGTCCATCTGTTAGTGCATGTGAGGATGTTGCCTCATTTATAGCATACACATGTTAGATTTAGGCTTGTTTATACTTTTGTCTTAATGTTAAAAAATGGCACTGCCGTCAATAAATAAATAAATAAATAAATCAATTAAAGTATAGAAGTAGAAAAATATATTTTTCTTCAAATGTCTGAAAAACATCAATTTTTCTACTCTGTGGATGAAGTTAAAGTGTCACTTTTTATATATGTATAAAAAAATATTGTACCTACCTTCCCGCCACAAATGGTGGCACTTTTACTCAATATTAAACAATATGATAATATTAGTGACAAAATATATCGAGAGATAAACTTACTTCTAATTATACATTAATTTTCTAGGTTTTGGATCCACTGATTTAAAATTCCTATTTATGTCTTTTAAGGTATAATATACTTAGTCTTATTCTATTATATATATAAAAATGAATCCCTGTTTCCCTTGGTCACGCCATAACTTGAGAACGACTTTACAGATTTCGTTCATCTTTTTTTTATAAGTTTTCTAATACTCTGTAGAAGGTTCTTACGGAAAGAAAAATTAAGAAAATTGCGCAGAAAATTGGATAATTTCAGAAGAATTAAAAATTGACAGATGTCTGCAACATTGACACTCATAGCGTATGACAGTTTGCGCGACGTAAATGTCGCTTAACATATGCATCGGTCAGTATCTATTAATCAAAAAATTCATTAATTCATTTCTTAGTGCATACTGCACAGTCAGTCAATTCGATCGGAACGTTTATCAAGTTTTCAATTTGTTCAGTGAGTTTTTTGAGAAGTGTTTGTTTATCACTAAACAATTACGAACACTGTTTTCTATAATATTATCTACATGCTTCCTATCAACATCGCTTGATTTATGGAAGAAAAATAAAGATCGTATTGCCGAAGATATATTGCATCAGAGGCGTCTTAGAACATTAAATGCAGATTTGCAAATGAAAGAAGAAATTCACAATGAAGCATTAATATAACATATAACTGAGGACATGTGCTTGATGCTTACCAATAAAAGATTAATACTATTAGGAATGACAACGCCCAATATACGACGAATTTAATCAAGAGTTGAGACGCGAAACCCAATACGATTCCGAGACATTGAGAGAAACCGTTCAAAGAAACGTTCCCCTTATAAATCAGGACCAAAAATATGCCTACGATACGCTCATGAAAGTAGTGAACTATGGAACTAGCGGATTTTTTTTCTTAGATGTTCCCGGTGGAACTGGAAAAACGTTTTTTATATCATTGATATTGGCAAGGTTTCGATCGCAAAATGGAATTGCACTCGCACTTGCTTCATCAGATATTGATGCTACGTGGTTGGAAGGCGGTCGAACAGCTCATTCAGCACTTAAGTTGCCGTTGAACATGCAAACTAATGAAACTCCGACTTGCAACCTTTCGAGGACTTCTGCGATGGCCAAAGTGTTGCAGCAAAGCAAATTGATCGTTTGGGGTGAATGCACGATGGCACACAAAAAATATTTAGAGGCATTAGATCGCACGATACAAGATTTAAAAAACAACCAAAATCAGTTTGGTGGTGCGTTGATTCTATTGGCAGGTGATTTTCGACAAACATTGCCAGTGATTCCACGACGGCTTAGCCTCCGCCTGCGGGTACCACTGCGGCCTTATCTACGGCTCGCCCCCTTGAGAAAAAATCCTGTCTACGCCCATGCCTATGATTCCGAACGACATGCCTATAAATGGCTCCAATGTCCAGTGTTGCTTGAATTCCAGTGCGGCTTGCATTTACAATGTCGATAAATAAATCGCAAGGGCAGTCGTTAAGTGTTTGTGGCATCAATCTTGAAAATCCATGTTCCCGTGTCGGAGAACTAACAATGTTGTGTATTAAAAAGCATTATAATAAACTATGTTTTTGTAATAATTTTTGTTGGTGTTATTTATTCCAGTTCGAATTGAATATTCATAGCTAAGACAGGACAACGTCTGTCGGGTCAGCTAGTTCTATTATATAATCGTATTACAAATTGCTGTGAAAAGTGGCTACAAGAATGCTTAAACAAAATTGGATCACTTAATTTAATAAACTCTTGTACAACATTTGGTTGTGAATTTTTCAAAATTTTGTTGAATAGGGCTTCCATGCGTGTAACAAACTTAACAAAATTATCATTAGGCGTTTATATGCTTTGTTATAACAAAATATCTAATCAAAAAATCTAAACCGCACAAAATCAATGAAAACGGTTTCCAGATTCCTATCTTGGGTTGTCATAAGCTATCGAATGAATGATGAGTAACTTTGAATTTAATCGGAGGTTTAAAAGTTCCGGTTAATTTTATCCGCAGGTTAAATTCGAAGATACTGCCATTCGATAGTTTATGAAAACTTAAGATAGGAATGTGCAAACCGTTTTCTTTGATCTCCTGCGGTTTAGATTTTAGAGCCTGTCAAAGAATCAACAGACACAACAGTACCCGACTTTCAACTGTCAACATTTGGTAAACAGCTATAGATAGGTATAGGATATTATACACAAAATCTGTTTAGATTTTTTGTATAATTTTCTAGAGTCCCAAAATGTAGTAATATTCAGGGTGTTCCATTTAAAAAAATATCAAAGTGACCCCTAGCACTTTTATTTGATGTTCAATTGTTTTTTGCTGAACATGTCCGAATTCGCTGGAGAAAATTACATAAGACGGCTATGTCAGTTTTTTTTTTATAAAAGTACAGGGAAAGTCAAAAAATCACCTTGTCTAGTCCTCGTTGGATAACTCTGTACCTATTATGTGCGAAAAGTATCACTTTCCACAATTAAATAAACATCTATTTTATAAATTCAAAAAATTTGAAATTTATAGGATAATAATTAATTTCTCTAATGAGAAGTAACATTTCCCTCCCTAGGTAAATCATTGTAATGAAAAAAACACCTAAATAAATAATGAAACGGAAAATGGCATTTAAGTTTCATTTTGTTAGTTTGACAACTATATATCGGTTGATAAGGCCATTATAAACCTCGCACATTATACCCTAAAGTGTTTTGAATAGCTTATGTCTCAATCTAAGTATATAATATACTAATTTATTCATGGAGAGCTAAAATAAGTATTAAAGAATTTAGGCAAAAAATTATTCAACTTTACCTGTCGAATGTATATTCAAGCTTATAGCTGTCGTTATAGATTGACTAACAATTGGTGTTGATTTGGAAGACCCTTCCATTGATGGAAATATTCGGAGAACTGCCTCTTTGTGTACCCGATTCCCTAAATTTTTTAAGAACATTTTGCGCTCAACATGAACTTGGCATAGCCGATAAGACGTGGTGTGCACAATTTGTCTAACCGCTCTAGCAGATCTTCCCTACCACATGCTTGCACCCAAAAATGTGCTCTGTAGAAATAAAATTAATTTCCTTTAGATATAAAAATGAATCATTTAATATATGGTTTCTTAAACGAAATGAAAGCCTTACGTAGAATTAGTTCATAATAATAATCATAATATTCCATTCTTTTTTTGCTCAAAATTTTTTTTTTTTTAAATTCGACAAAATGTGAAATTAAATTACTTACTACAAAATTTCACAATAGGTATGACAAACAGACTAGCAAAATAATCTACCTACTGGTTTTGTTATCTAAGCCACTATTGTTATTTTTAATTTTCATTATAAATACTTTATATTGTTATTTCGATAAAAATCTGTAACTACATACCTTCTCACGTCTAGTGGGAACCTAAAGAAACTAAAATTACAGTTTTTTGAATTGTTTGTACACTTTATTGCCGCACAGCGACTTATTCCACTACGAATACCACTCACTATATTTAATTTTCACGCAATAACCACAAATTTACCGACTCCGAATCTGTACTCTAGCACTATGCGCCAGCATGCGTCAACATGAAACTTTTAGCTCGAGCGGCTGAGAATATGGCAACTAGATGCGCAGCAGCCCCTATCTCGACACGGAATTTCAGGCGGAGTGGGTTTGCTGTATATATGCTGTGCCCCAACTAAGGTTGGGTAAATTTCACTTTTTACATGCTTTTGAAATTTCATGTTGAAAGTTTCAAGAAATATATGAAATTTATTTCAAATTATTGAAATATATAAAAAAAAATCCATGAATTGTTGAAAATTTCAAGAAATATATGAGATATATTTGAAATATATGAGAAAGAGAAGTTCTTATGAATTTTTACAAGACTTATAAAATCTATAACCTTCGTTGACAAACCATAATGTTTTCCACATGAAAGAATAATTAGTAATACGAGGTCAAATAATAAGTATTTTCTCTTAGGCGTCAGTCGTCACTCATATCACTATTCTCTTCTTGGGCATGGTCATTAATGTCATCGTCTTCCATCTCTACCCCTACCGCCTCCAAATCTAATGAACTCTCATCTTCCATATCATCATATTCATCTTCATCGATAATATGGGTCTCTACTCTACTTGCGCTGTTTTCAGCGTTGGTTTTGGTATCTATAACAATTTGGTTTTCTAAGAAACAAGGAACAATTCTTTTTGTCTCTTACTATTAGCATTTTTTAGAATAAATATTTACATGTTGGCAAATTAAAGTAGAATAGTAAATCATATTTATAGCCCGAGTAGTGGTTAGTATATATTTTAGTTTTCGGTGAACGCTTCCAAAAGTACTAAAAGTTTGTTCTGTAGATGCTGAAGAGTTAGGCATGGAATTTATTCTTATTGCCACTTCTGCCAATTCTTTGCAATTAATGCTGCCAATTCTCTTCCAACAAGTAATTGGTTCCAAATGGTCGACAGTCTTCTATATTATTTATTTTGTCCAATTTTCATATCGGTTTGTATATTTAGTCACACTTGTTAAGACTGTAATAGGATCAATGCCATTCATATTTTCCAATAATTTATCTATGAAATTCATAGCGAATTAAAAATAGCAGCTGCGTAGTGGATTGGCTGACAAGCATAATCTTTGTGAGAATGAAACTTTTCCTTTACACTACGTTCTTAGTGAGTAGTAGTGGAGCTTTCAGGAATTCTTTCAAGAAGACAGTTTTCTATTTCATTGAATGCATATAGGCAGTATTGAGTATTGAAAGATCTGGGAGTTTGGCTTGACTGTGAATTATCATGCCACATTGAGACAACTACAATTAGAGCAATGCAATTATTTGGCTTTATCTTCAGATCACTAAAGGAAATCAAAAATGTTATATTTTCAGAGATGTATTTTGCTGAATGGTGTGACCTGTGCTGGAGTGTGCCAGCACAGTCTGGCAACCTTTTTACAATATTCATAGGGCCAGTCTGGAAAGAATTCAATTAACATTTTTGAAAATAATTGGACTTAAATTTGGTATCCCTTATAGTGAAATTGATTGTCAAGAAATAATTAAGTTACTTAATCTTTCATCTCTGGGGGAACAGGAGAGTTATGATTGATCCCTTAAAACTTTATAAAATTATTAACAATAAAATTGATGCACCTAGTCTCCTTGCAGAAGTGGACTTCAGGTACCCTCTAAAACCTCAAGAAGCAAATCTCTTTCATATTTATTGTCATAGGACAAATTATAGTATTAACTTTCCATTATGTAGGATGTGTATAAGTGACAATTTCTTCGATGGCTTTAATGCTTTTAAAAATTCTATTAAGAAATTAATTGTTGACTAATGAGTATTAGCTTATATTTGACTTAAGTTTATTTTCATTTTTATACTATCTAATTGCTATATGTTGTCTTAAATTTTATTTGTATGAATTTGTATTATCCATATCGTCATCTAAGGATGGTTTGAAGGAATATTGCGGCAACCACTTTTAGTATTATGTAGGTCCCTCCATTTGTTTTGCTAGAATTTTACAAGGTTCCAACTTCGTAATTAAGCTGATAGATTTCCATGCAATTTGCTTAATTTTTTTATTTTAGAATTTTATAAAGATCAAGTTTCTGTTTATGTGATTTAATTTTTTGATGCTGTTTTTAGACTGCTGGTTTGATGGTTTTTAGATATTTTTACATGTGGTGTAATTAATTTAAGTTAATTTAGTAAAATTTCTTATTGCATTATTTGAGCATTGCCCATTGTAAATGAAGCAATGTTTATTTTTATTTATTTATTTCACAAGTACAGAAGTACAGAATTACAAATTAATTCAAATGGTACGCAACATAATTATTATAAAAGTATCTAATTTGCTGAAAATGCATGTAAAAATGTTGAAAGAACAATGCTATCTAGATAAGATCTTATTTTTAAAGCTTAAAAATTAACAACAAATCATTATTATAGACCTTCACAAGTCGATCAGATATTCGTCTATGATTGTAGATGTGTTAAAATTGTACTAACTGTATTTTCTAGATTCCACAAATAGAAGAAGTCCCGGCAGTTGCAGACCAAACGACGCTCCTACAAAACGAGGAAGAGAGTTTCGCTCTACCTCCAGTCGATGCCTCGGCGCTAAAAGGTAAAATAGAACAATTCCGATTTATCAGCTATAATTGGATATTCAATCATGTCTTCATAAAATAGCATTAAAAAGATTAAATAATGTGATGATTTGCATGATTTCATGTGTCGAAAAGCCGAAAGTGTAAGTTTATAAAAGAAATTTTTTATTTATTCGGAAAATGATTGAATATGCGATCATAGCAACTTAGAAACCAACCCAAGCCACCACACCTACACTCACACACACAAATGGAAAAAAATCGCAATTGACATCTTTAAAGAACTAAATGAAACAAAATTAAATTTTCTATTATGCATTAAAGGCGTCTTAAATTTAAATTTCATAAAGTTACTGGATGTTGAAAATTAGCTGAATTAAATGGCTCTTTCCTTTTTTATTACAGTAGTAAATGAGTCTGAATTTTACGTAGTAACACTTGCGCAGAGCCGTACTGACACATACAGATTTCTTTTTCCTTTTATTTACCCTTGCCTTTTTTCTTTTCATCCCGAGGACTGCTCTAATCTCTGAATAGATATGTATTTTATAGGCGTGACCAAATCGAAACGGAAGCGAAAACTCATCATCGACGAGGTGAAGAACATCAGCGGGGAGGAGATGAAGAACCAGCTAAGCGACACCAGCGATATAGGTAAGATTAGAACGAGGAAAAATTATTTTATTTATTTATTTCACAATTTAAAGGTTGTAGAGTACAAACTTATCCTAGTAGTTAAGATTATAAAAGTCATATCTAGCAAACATTGTCACAATAAGTAAAAATCTTGTTAAATTTTTGAAAAATTCCCGGCAAAAAGACAATATAAATTTACAAGAGTCTGAGAGGTAAGATTTCCAGTCCTGAGGAATCTTTTTAGACTGTACAGTGGGACACTAAATATATCAATATTACAGTCATTGCAGTTGTTCATTATCCTAGTGAATTAACTATTTTGACCATAAAGAGTTTTATGCTGACAAGGTTCAAAGGAAATACTCTCAAACACCTCCTGTCAGTCCGTTTCGAAGAAACCAAGAGAGCCAGTGTGGGGAACATCCCTAAGTGCTTGATATGAGATTTTGAGTTAGATTTTTTGCTACGCTGCAATAAAATTAATTTAGGTGCTCCGGACCAATGTTAGGGCTGTAATGAGTAGAGAGATTGCGAAAGTCATTAATAATTGACCAACTTTCCCTCTTCTTGTTTTTAGCCAATGAGAGTCTATTGTAGTATACATTTTTAGCAGACTCAATGAGTCTTCCATAGATGTTACGGTATTTATTGCAATAAATTATAAAGCTCTGGTCAGTAGTGAATTTTCTTAGATAATTCAGTGATCGAAGGTTTTTTCCTGAAATTTTAAGACCTTTAGTCAACCAGGTTTTTTGCCTTGTACTCTTTCTTTTTATCAACTGCAGAGGAAATGCTTGATTGAACAAATTAACTAAAGTATTACAGAAACTGACAATTGGATCTACAGTATCCGGGTTTTGCCAGTCTACACGAAGACATAAAGATTGGAATTTGTCAAAATTCACGGTACTGAAAGTTCTACCGGGAATACGCCTGGAGGCCCGCCTGGGAACTTTGCAGTCAATAATGATTTTTATCGCCTCGTGATCCGTGATTCCTGCATTTGAAACTGAGCAGGATACTTTGTCGTAATTTGAACAAAAATAATCGATTAAAGTTGAAGAATTGTTCGTGATCCGAGTCGGCTCATCAACATGCATATATAAACCATACCTAATAAATAGGTTGGCAAGCAGCGTAGTGTTAACAAAATTGAATTGATGTTAAAATCTCCTGCCAAAATATTTTTTGATGAGGATGGAACATTTGTTAAGACTAAATCTAGACGCTGAAGGAATTCCCCAAAGGATCCAACAACGCGTAAGAGGCACGCTCCTGGCTTTAAAATATATTCCACTTTTAGATTATTAGAGTATCTGTTAATGCTGGCAGAATTAGTTAGATGGTGAAGATTCATAAATTGGTCCTTTAGATCCTTATGTGCGATCTCTTCTGCTTTATTTATGGAAACTTGCTTATCGATTTCCTCTATTAGAACTTTCACCATACATTGTTGTTGTTCTAATCTAATCACGTATGAATTTATTGTATCAGTAGCCTCTAGATTTTGGGCACTGGTCCTCATTAATTCGTACTTGACTTCCTTTAGGTCGGTCATAAGGGTATCTTTTTCTTCCTTCAGCGAGTTCATCCTCATGTTCAGATTATGCTTTTTTAGTTTTAGGTCCTTAGCTTGTGCTTCAAGAGAGTTGACTGCTGTTAGAATCTGTAAGCTGTATTAAATTCAATAATATTCAAAGCAAAAAATAATTGATCCATATTTGATCCCATCTCGTGACATTTGGCAAGTTAATTCATTACATAAGGAATAGTCATAACACAGCCTATGCTGTGGTCAAAGCTTATGGAGAACATCTGTTTCACGAAATTTATGATGGCAATAAAAATTCCTCTCCACTAACCCAAACTAACCCAATCGTTTCCGAATTCCATGGGACCCCCAAAATTATAAAAGCTCGCCTGCCAGAGAAACTGTGCTGACGCATAATATACTATATTGAGGGTATTTGAATCCATAGCTTGTCACAAGGTTAAAAGCAAAGTAACACTTATTTAATTTAGAACAGGTGAAGTCTTTAATATTCCCAATCTGGTTTGTCATTATCCAAAGTGACTTTTGGCTCGATCTTGGAGTAATGTTCTTACATAATCTTAAATGATGTATCATCTATTCTTAATACATTTTCGTGATATAGCTCTAAAAGTAAGTACGAAAGGCGAGTGGTGTAAAAAAATTGACAACTATTTCTTGGTTGTTTTTAGAAACGAGCAAAACGGTGAATACAGTGTGAAAACGATAACAAAAACTGTAAAATCACCATGAATATGTAATCAATTTAAAAAAAAAATCATATTTCGCGAAAATTAATCGTTTCCCAAGAAAGCGGTGATTGTTTTCGAATTGAACAAGTTTAAAAGTATAATAGCATCAAGTTAAAAGTATAATAGCATCCGAAATTTAAAAAAAAAATAGGTGTGTTCAATATAGGATGGGTTAGCTTTTTTCAAAACATCGAACGTTTTTTAAATTTGTGAAGTTTGTTAGTTTTTCTCTAGTCAGTCGAGATTTTCAGTTATTCACTAAAGATTCGCGAAGAAAAAATGTTCAATACTGCAAATCCTCAGACAATCACGATTCAAAAATAACCAAATATAATTTAAAAAAAAAACCTGTCTTCACTGTTCAATAAAGAAAAAACGAGAATTTCTGAGATATGTGTAAACAACGAACGGCAAGACACCTGAAATCAGGTGGATTGTATTATTTATAATGACAATGTTAATGTGAGTGAGACCAGTATTGAACCCTTAAACACGTATTTTCTTTTTCATTCCTCTATAGCCTAATTTTTTTTGTGAATATTTCTCAACAGTATATAGTAATAGTGACACAATTATGCCTGACTATAAAATTGACAAATGTATTGACTTTGGACTTAAGCCGGGCTCCCATTCTCGTGTATTTGGGAAAATATTTTTCAATTGCTCATATTTGCCAAGTAGTGGAAGTGATATACTCGGCCAATATTTGTACAATTATTGGCCACTGGCAAAGTCCCGGCGGTTGTCGGTAAAAATTATACGAGTCAAAGTGATTACAATTATTTGCGTATTTGACAAGTGCATACTTGTTGATGCACTCTCACTACTTGCCTGCTTGTGCCGCAAATATTTCGGCAGTTGGTATTGTCATTCTGTTTTTGACTTCGGTCGCGTGTGCACGTAGTGTGAGTTTTTTCAAAATGGAGTGGTCTCAAGAAAAACGGTAATCAATGCATCACAAACGTCGAAAACGCACCGGGATACAACTTGTGGTGAAAATTTGAACAGGTATGACAAACTCACGAAACTGTCACGCACTAGCGAAGAATCTGAGGGCAACGAGGAACCTTACCTTAACTGGAATTGCCTTTCTGAACTGAGTATCTTTTTTCTCTAACATATGCCCCACTTTATTCAGAAGAAATTCGAAGTCGGTATAGGACATTCGTAGGAAATTCTCCATTCTTCCTGATGGTTCTCGAATAAGGTCCTCTATAATAATGGAGACATTGCACCCGAAACAAAAATGTTGTCTGGTATACCAATTTTCAGAATACCTACAGAGGTGTGGTTTCTGCTTTTGGTCGATCAGGATAGTGGTAATAACTTACCTGTCTCGACTTTTGTTCAAAGAGGTCATCCACCACCTTCTTCTTCTTTTTGCTTTCTACAATTTTTTTCTCCTCATAACAATATAGCTACCAGCTACTACCACAAACGCTGCAGCTGCAAGGGTGCGACTATCCATGATCGAAAGAAAATGAACAGTGAATCATCGAGAAAATGCTTAATTGCCAAGTAAACAAGTATTGGCATATTTGTCAAATACAGGAGTAGTGGGAGCGCTGCACTTGTCAAATTGGCTTCGGAACTTGGTGTACTTGCCAAGTATGCCCAAGTACGCAAATATTTTCGTACTTGCCAAATACACGAGAATGGGAGCCCGGCTTTAAGCCGAGCTCTCATTCTCGTGTATTTGGCAAAATATTTGTCAATTGCTCATATTTGCCAAGTAGTGTAAGTGGTATACTCGGCCAATATTTGTACAATTATTGGCCACTGGCGAAGTCCCGGCGGTTGTCGGTAAAAATCCTGCTAGTCAAAGTGATTACAATTATTTGCGTATTTGAGAGGTGCATACTTGTTGATGCATTCTCACTACTTGCCTGCTTGTCCCGCTAATATTTCGGCAATTGATATTGTTATTCCGTTTTTTACTTCGGTCGCGTGTGCACGGGGTGAGAGTTTTTTCAAAATGAAGTGGTCTCAAGTTGTTTCTGCTTTTGTTCGATCAGGATAGTGGTAATAACTTACCTGTCTCGACTTTTGTTCAAAAGATCATCCACCACCCTCTTCTTCTTTTTGCTTTCTGCGTTTTTTTTCCTCATCACAATATAGCTGCCAGCTACTACCAAAAACTCTGCAGTTGCAGCGGTGCGACTATCCATGATCGAAAGAAAATGCTTAATTGCCAAGTACACAAGTATTGGCATACTTGTCAAATACAGGAGTAATGGGAGCGCTGCACTTGTCAAATTGACTTCGGAACTTGATGTACTTGCCATGTATGCCCAAGTACGCAAATATTTGCGTACTTGCCAAATACACGAGAATGGGAGCCCGGCTTTAAGGCTATAAGCCTGGCAGAAGTTTTTGAGAAAATCTCACACGCTTACAACGCCAAATGTCATCGGGTCCTGACGATATTCCACAGACTATTTACTCAGTAATCTTAGGTACAACATATCCAAACCTCTATGGATGCTGTTTATTGGGACACTCGCTCGGGTGAGCTTCCAGGGATCTGGAAGTACCTATTTTTAAATGTGGGGAGAGGGAATGTGTCAGTAATTATAGGAGCATATCTAAACAATCCCTAAATTGCTTGATGGCCTCGTGCACGATCAATTGGGCTGAATGTGTAAACAGTTTATTGATTCGCATCAACACGGCTTTGTCAGCGGTAGGTCTACCATTTCCAATTTGGTTTCTTATGAGACTGTCCCACTGACCGCCTTGGAGAGAGGTTGCCGGGTTGATGCAATCTACACTGACTTCTCCAGAGCGTTTGACAGGGTGGATCATAATTTACTCGTTGCCAAGCTCAGAGCGATTGGCTTTGATGAGCGGTCGGTGAGGTGGCTCCAGAGTATGTTGGTGGGGCGCACACAGAGGGTTAAGATTGGAAACTTTTAATCTGGTATCATTGAGGCTACTTCGGGTGGGTCCCAAGGTGGCCATTGTGCTCCGCTATTGTTCAGCATTAATAGTTATCTTGGGGACTGTGAGTACTTACTTTATGCTGATAATCTTAAAAAGTTTAGAATTATTGATCATGAAAGCGATTCCACATTGCTCCAGCGCTCTTTAGCAGTTTTTCAGATTGGCCGGATATCAATGGATTTTCCCTGAATGCTGACAAGTGCTTTTCCAATGGTTTTTTTTTAAACATAAGATAAGAACTGTTAGAACTACTTATAAATTAATGGTCATGATTTAAATGTTGTCGATTCGGTTAAGGATTTGGGGATTTATCTTGTTTCGGAAATCACCTTTAGGATCATATTAAGCTCACTTTGCTTACTGTACTGCTCCCTGGTTAGATCCCATTTGGAGTATGCTTCAATTGTGTGATCACCTTTTTACAACGCAACTGAAACGAGTCCAGCGTAAGTTTTAAGCTATTGTTCTTACAGACTTGGTGCAGCGGATGATGTTGATGGGGTCCGGCGGCTCCTCTGTCTTCCACCACTTAAGGACAGACGAAGTCTCTGCGACTTGTATTTTGTATATAAGTTGATTAATGGTCATATTGACTGTCCTCATCTTCTCAGTCAAATATCTCTTAAAATACCCCCGAGCTCTTAGGAAGTGTGATATCTCCCTCGGTACCTATAGGACTAATTATGGTTCTCATTCTCCTCTTACCCGTAACCTTGCACTTCTTTTTTTTATTTTATTTACGGGATGTCCCCATTAACAAAATTACTACAAAATCAATAATCTAACTATAACAATCAGAAAATCATATACTTTAGGTAATTATATGTAAACAAATCTTGCCCAATCATACACCATATACCTATAAATAAAATAACAAATTAAATAAGTCCAATGATTCTACATTCACAATAAATTAAGAACTTACATAGAAGTAACTACCATACAAGATGACAATATATACATTAAGAAAAATTTGAAATATTAGAGAAACATTTGAAGATATGTAGATTTATCGATTTTTAATAAACTCAGTCAGACACCGCTTAAACCCTGAAGAACTTATATCTATTATATCATGATGATAATTATACTCATTTCCCAGCAGGTGAAACCTATTTATAGGTGAATATTTACCATAGTTTGTGTGGTGTTGCTTTATTAGAAATAGTGGCATCTCTTTGAGAAATCTGCTATTGCATCTAAAATTTACAAGACTTAATAATTCAGGACAATCAATACTACCATTAAGAAGTTTATAAAGAAATAGTAAATCACACCTATAATTCGCAAGAGAAATCATATCCAACCCTGACCGAAGGTCTGCTATGAACAAATTTTGCAAATTCGGTCTCCAAGCACAGGTTCTGAGAAACTTATCTTGAACTCTTTCAAGACTGTGAATGTGGTTCAAATAATAGGGGGACCATACCATGGAAGAATAAGACAAGATACTACGAACAAGAGTCAGGTACAGAACTCTAAATGCAGATACAGAAAATTCTCGAGAGTTCCTGGAAATAAAACCAAGAACACGAAAGGCCTTATTTGAAATGTTGTTAATGTGGGGAATGAATGTCAGTGAGCTGTCAAACAGCACACCCAAATCCCTAATTTAAGTCACCCTCGAAAGAACCTTTGCATTAATAGATAGTCAAATGCAAAAAGAAGTTTTAGATTTAGCAAAAGAAACAACAAAACATTTATCTTTATTAAGATGCAAGCCATTAGATAGAGTTATAAAGTGAATTAAGGTCCTCCTGAATCCTAAGACAATCAGATGAGTTTGAAATTCTTAAGTATCGGCAAATAACAAAAATAGACAAAACTTAATTATTCCATAAATATCATTAATAAACAAGTTGAAAAGAAGAGGGAGGATGTGACTGATGTGATCAAAATTGGAACTGAGAGTGAACCCCTAATATAGACAAACTGAACTCTCTTGCTTACATAACTTTCTAGCCAAGAAAGAAACCAGTCAGTGAAACCATAACACTTTAACTTAGAAATAAGTAAGCAGTGAATGACAGTGTCAAAGGCCTTCGAGTAATCGGTGTAGATGGAGTCAAAAGTCAAAAATCTCTTTATTTTAGAAAATACAATTTGCATGATGTATTAACAAAATGACGTCAAAATAGTAATCTTAAAATCTTAAACTTAAAACAAAAACTGCAAACTCAAATAACACTAGTGACAAAGCAGACACACAATTAAAATGAAGAGTGAGATTATAAATTAAAATAATCAGAAGATAAAGTTAAGAAAATTGACACAGACATTAAAATTATTAAAGTTAACAGTCAACAGGTAATTATAAATTTAAAATGATTAAAGTTAAAATTGACAGTTATTGAAATGATTGAAGTTAAAAATGGACAAAGTAATTATGGACTGTTGAGAAACTCAGCAATTTTGTATGGCTCAATGTCAATTAGGCTTTTCATTACTTCTTTCTTGAAGTGAAAGACATTTTCAATTTGTTTTATTCGATCAGGCAGTTTGTTATAGTATTTTATACAAGAATAGGCAGGGCTGCGCCTATATAGTGTCATCTTATGCTTGGGAATGTTGTAATCACTTGACCTGGTGTTATGGTCATGTCTAGGCAGGTGCTGTATAAAGAGATGTTTATTTTTATTCGTACACATGCATTGCTGTTAGAGTGAGCAAGCCATGTTGCTTGAAGACACCTCTGCACGACTGAAGCCCACTCATACCAAGCACAACTCGAATTGCTTTCTTTTGTATTAGGAATACCCGCTCAGCTCGTATGCTGTTACCCCAAAACATTATGCCAAATCTAAGAACTGAACTGAAATTAGCATGATAAGCCATCAATAATGCTTCAAAGTCGAGGTAGTTTTTCAAAACTCGTAGACTGTAGCAACAGCTGCCCAGTTTTCCCGAAACATAATCGACTTCCCTTTCCCAACCAAGGTGGCAGTCAACAACTATACCTAGGAACTTTGCCTCTGCCATGAAAGTTATGTTTTGATTCAGTAAGTTTGCCTCAGCTGGGCACTCGCAAGTTGATTGTTTAGTTCTAAAAATTACAAAATTTGATTTTTCTGCATTGAGTACCAGGCTGTTCTGGACAAACCACTCACTCACCGACCCCAAACACTCTCCACCAGTTCTCAGCACAGTCTCGACCGAACACCCCCTCGTTAGCAGGCTTGTGTCATCCGCATAGTTTACCATTGATGTTTTTCCAATTGAAATCACTCTGCCCAGATCGTTAGTATAGCATACAAACAATAAAGGTCCGATCACGCTACCCTGAGGCACACCCATAGATATCAGCCTGTCACCTGAAAAATAGTCATTACCATTCAACTGGACCAAGACCCTCTGCATGCGATTCCGTAAGTAGGACCGTACCCACTCCAGAGGAGCACCCCTAACTCCGTAATGTGATAATTTATCGAGCAATATGTTATGATCTAGACTATCAAAGGCCTTTGATAGGTCTAAAAATGAGCCAAGCGCTACTTGATGGTCCTCAAAGTACTCTACGATCCCACTCACAAAGTCATAAACTGCAGTATTTATTGACCTTCCTGGCAAAAAACCCTGCTGACTCAAACCTGTCAGTTTTTGGGAAGAGAAGAAACCTAGCAAACGAGCACACATTGCCTTTTCAGGGATAAGAGGCTTATTGGTCTGTAGCTCTCAGGCAGAGCGGGAGCACCCTTCTTAAATAATGGTTTAACAGTTGCAAGTTTGAGGTTGTCGGGAAAAATTCCAAAAGAAAATGAATTATTTATTATGTAACAAAGAGGAGTTACCAGTTCCTTTGCGCACGCTCATCCGATCTCATCCTGAGATTGATCCTTTTGGAGGCTCATTTAATAATTATCATTCCAGTATCTTGCGGTCAAAGCTATAACTTGATATATTCATATATTTTTTAAAAATTTACATATACTATTGTTAAGTGAATGTTAATTATTTGAAATGTAATTTAAACATGGGGTATCCCGTATATTGTTAAATAAATAAATAAAATATTTTGATTAAATGCTTACAAGTCCGCTTAAATGTGATATATTTTTCAATTCAGTTACTTCACTGGATTTGGCACCGCCTACAAAAAGACTGATGCACTGGAAGGAGACTGGTGGCGTAGAAAAATTGTTTGCCCTTCCAGCTAGATTGATACCTGCCAGAATATTGTTCAAGGTTAGTAGGCAAAATGCAGCGTATTCTATTCGTCTTAATTGTGTTTTAGATAAACATAACCTTTAACATACAAATTAATTCTTAGCAATGACGAATGCATGCGACAAAACCAAAAATATAAATTCAACCTTCATATAAATCAAACTTATCGAAAATTTCCACAGATCTACCAAAGGCATTTGACGTTGAAAACGATTAGGAACGAGGACTTCGCTATTTTGGGAGACGCCGATTCGTTGGCATTGGACCAAGCGAGGGACCACGAAGAGCCGAGTATGGAACCGGTCACTCCCGCCAAGAGGGGGAGAAAACGGAAAAACTATGAGGAACCAGTAAGTTTTGTGTTTTTTTTTTTTTTGGGACAATGCTTTTTTTGATATGTTGGTCTTACACTAAAAATATATAATTTAATATTTGTTGTTTCAGAATCAAACGCCTCTGCACGTGCTAGAAGAGACGCCCATCCCCGCCCCACCGTTGTACCACCCATCCCCCGAGCAGCCGCTGCCGCCCTCCACCCCGATTCCGCAACATTCGCCCCTGCCACTGCCTGGTACGCCGATTCATCCGCCCGGAACTCCGATACACCATCCCGGAACGCCCATTGGGACGCCTGTCCATCATCCAGGTAAATTATCGACAGCTATTGATTAAATTGAACTTGAAAATCATGTCGAAATCAGTACATCAACCCAAAGTTTTGTATAATTAAAAAAATAATAACAGTGAATTTTGGAGTTCTCAATAGGAATCCAACAGGGAAATTATCAGATTTACATTTTTAACATTAATGTGCATCCAATTTTAGATCTTTGGATTTCTATTCCTAGATATTTAGTAAAATTTGTTAACTCTGACACAATAAACATATATGTTTACACATTAGCTATATTAAATGAATGAAAGAGAAATAGCTTCATTTCATTTTGTTTGTCTTCTTCAGGTACCCCAGTCCACGCTCCGGGCACTCCGATGCACCCCTCTCAACTCGGTTTACCTCCCGGTACCCCGAGCAGCGCCTATGGCATTCCACCTCCCACTCCCGGCTACGTCGGAAGCGGATACCCGGAGACGCCTTCGGAGCTACCCGGGCAAACGCCTCTTCATATGCCCGGACAGACGCCCCTTCACATGCCCGAAGGTGAGATGCCCCATTTGGCCGCCGACCAGGTGCAGTCTATCCTACAACAGCAGGAGAGTATAGGTATGAAAATTACAAATTTCTTTATTAATATTTTTCATGATAAGCAAAATACACATATTGTAGTCAAGTGTAGACGACTTCTTTACATTATTTATCCTTGCCTATAGAAGTCGTAGAAATCGCTGCCGGTGTGTGATAGAGTGGTGTGTTATTTTGCACGCTCCGATATTTTTGCTTTTAAACGCGTTTTGTGGAATTAATAGTTGATTTCTAATACAGGCAATTAAAAAAACTCTCTATGAGTAGTGACAGTGATGGATGAGCAGAGAAAAGCCAAACAGACATTATTCAATTACGTCCATGTCAAGGCAAGAAATCCAAAACATTATCGGCGGTAATGTCGAAAAAAAAGCAGAAGAGATAAAGACCTACATAAATAAACAGAAATTCCCAAATGTAAATAAAACCCAGCAAAAAAAAGATGATTTATCAATGGAATCGAACACAATAGCAGCAATGAAAAATACTGTTGATAACGCATATAACTCGGAAAGTAGTACAGAAAATATACAGGCTGTGCAAAAGCTATGTAATGTACAGAGTGTCACTAAGATATACAGAAAATCTTATGACGCTAATAACATCGAAAATATCTTTAATCCAAAAAATACTGTACCACGGACTCCACCATATATAGAATAGAACAAAACACACATTATTGTGGACAAAGAACATAATAAGAAAAGACAATGAGATAGTCCAGAACCAGATAGAGACAACATAAAGGAATCTAACGTACACACTTTTAGTGACTGTGAAAGAGAAAGTGATAAGTCTACTGTACAGGGAAACGCCTTTTCGACACGTTTGGATTTGTCAAGCAATAGTAAAGAAGAAAGGTGATACCAAAGATATAATGTTTTACAAGCATTAGACGATATTGTGAAGGCAACAAATAGAGAAGAAAATAGATCTATATTATTTGCTTCTAAGGAACAAAAAGTAGTTAGAAACTCAGTTTTATCACTACACAAAACCCTAACTAAAATGGTGCAAAGAATCAAAGTGCTTGAAAGAGAAAATCTGATGTTTAAAATACAACAACCACATATGCAGTAATCACTTCACGACATAAAGAGACGCCCAATTATCAACCTAAAACGATAAAAGAGCCTAGGACAACCCCACCTACAAGCAACAAGATAGAAACATTCATTAAGCTTCCACAAGAAGAAGATGCTGTGAAAGCGATGAAGGTGGTAAGAGATATAGTTAAAAAGATACAGATGGTGTCTTTAAAAATATAAGAGCTACGAAATCAGGAGCTGTAATAGTAGAGAGCCACAGTAAACTAAAACAACAAAAACTACGTGAAGCGATGAAAAATTCTGATGTGACCATAAAAGACCTTAGGAAGACTGACCCAATGGCTATTAGAACTGGAATTGAAAAAGGTTATGAAGATAAGGAGTTTATAACAGTGCTTATAAGACATAATCCCGATATGAGAAATCTTCAAATTCAAATTCAAAATGTCTATATTAATAAAAAATTGCACAATACAGAGGAACATATATAGTACAATTATGTTGGGGTTATAATACAATTGATAATAATAGCGTCACATGAAGTACACATAAATGGTTAAAATGAACATTAAAAGTACAAAAATAACACAATTTGTTTAAAACCTATAATTTAGAAATTCTTGAACTGTATAGGGTTCAATTCTCAATATAATACCGTTAATACTACTCTTAAAACTATTGAAATTCTTGTCCAGCTTAACACAAACAGGCAGAGCATTAAAAAACTTAATACGGGAATAGGTTGGTCCCTTTTCAGTAGCTGTCAATCGATGTGGAGGGAAATTAAGTCCCACATACCTAGTGGGTATATTGGTTTGTGACTCAAACTCAGCGAACTTTTCCCTGTGTCTGAAGAAAAACAGCAGACACTCACATATGTACAGACCGGCAAGCATTAAGAAACCAAAGTTCCTGAAACTTTCCCTACATGAATCCCTTATTCCCAAGCTGAGCAGTGTTCTTATTGCTCGCTTTTGTGCCACAAAGGCCCTTTCAGCATCTCTGCCTCCCCCCCAAAAGATGATGCCATATCTGAGAGTGGAGTAAATGTTGGCATAGTACACCGTTTTAAGGTGGTCAATATTAAGATATCTTGACAGTATCCTTAGGGAGTAGCATGGCGAAGTGACCTTTTGACACACATTGTTGACCTGTTCCACCCAGTCCAAATTTTGTGTGCGTGGACAAAACGTGGGGAACATTATCTGTCATGGAGATTACATCTGGGATGTCATTGTTCTTCCTTTTGGTGCGAAAACAGCCAATGTTAGTCTTGCTGGAATTTAGAACCAACCTATTTCTAGTGAACCAGTCCTGGGCTGCTTTTAATCGTTCAGAGGAGATATCGACAAGCTCGAAAAGCTGAGAAGCAATTGTCAACAAGTTCGTGTCGTCCGCATAGTTTACCAGGTGTGCTTCATCATCAAGAATTTCGTTTGCTAAGTCATTTACATAGATAATTAAAATTAGAGGACTCGCGACTCCGCCCTGAGCAATGCCAACGGGAAGCCGCAACTCTTCAGAAAGGTGTTTCTGGCTTTTGGACTCAATAAGGACCCTCTGTTTCCGGTCTGAAAGATATGAACGGATCCAGTTTAAGGCTGATCCTCGGATCCCATACCTCTCCAACTTATCAGCCAGAACTCTATGGTCAAGGCTGTCAAATGCCTTGGACAAGTCCAAGAACAAACTCAAACTCAAACTCAAACTCAAAATGCTTTTATTCGTCCAAAGATCGTACAATCTTGCTGACAAAGCAGGGAAAATAACAATTTTAAAAATAATATACATACATATACACTTAGTCTACCAGTCAAAGAGTAAAATACAATAAAATGAATAAACAAAACAAAGATACATATGCGTCAATAAAATGAAAATTACACAACAAAAATCTAAGTAAATATCCATACATATCACAGTCAATGTAAGTAAAATTTAAAAATTTTAGGCACCCAAGTATCAAAAATTATCCTCAAAATATTCTTGGATATCATAATAAGCTCTCGCAACAAGCAACCTTTTAACTTCCCTCTTAAATATCTTGCCATCATAAATCTCTCTTACCCGAGCAGGCAAATGATTGAACAGCAGACGCCCACCAAAAACGACCGAGCTATGAAACTGGGAAGACCTGGGAATGGGCAATGAAATTTGAAATGATCTTCTTGTATTGTGGTTAGTTGCATTTTTGCCTAAGGTGTTTCGATATTTTTTGTGTACCAGTGATACTGTTTCCAGGATGAATAACGAAGGTAATGTCAAAATGCTGTCTGCAATAAAAAGAGGTTTACATGAACAACAAGCCAAGAGACAATTTTCCCTGCTCAAAACCCCCCAGAATTCTTTTAGCAAAGTTATAAATTGCCGTTTCGACCGACCTGCCCCTCAGAAAACCATGTTGTGTATCACTTATCAGCCCTTCTGAACAGAGGAAGCCCATAAGCCTAGTGCACATGGCCACCTCAAACACCTTTGAAAATGTAGACAACAGGATTATTGGTCTGTAATTGTCAAGCTGGCTCTTGTTTCCTTTTTTGTATATAAGTTTTACAATAGCCAGCTTGAGTTTATCGGGAAAGATTCCATATGCAAATGAGTTGTTAATCACGTGGCACAGTGGCTCAGACACCTCCTCTGCACAGTGTCTCAACAAATGGGGGGATATGTCATCAAACCCAGCGCTCTTTTTGTTTTTTAATGTAGAGATTATTTGAGAAATTTCTGTGGGAGTGGTCGGGATTCAAAACAAGGATTTGTTGTGCAATGGGATGTTGCATGAGAAGGGAATGTCACTCTGGCTCTCGATGAGTTTCGGAGTAGCCTTAACCACAAACCAGTTGGCCAGTTCAGAAGGGTCTCCCGGAATGTCGAGATTTTGGGGTCCACAAGATCCTCTAACCTCCCTAACCACCTGCCAAACACACCTCGGCTTATAGGCACTAGTATTGATGCGGGAGACATAATGCTCTCCACGAGCCTCCTTCAGGAGGCAATTATATTGCCGTTTTTTAATTTTATATGCTTCTCTATATCCACCCTCAGCTCTACTGAGCACAAGTAAGATGTCCAACTCATTTTTACATGCAATCAGCCGAGGAGTGGGTTCAAAAGATTTGGAAGCTCTTGGTTAATGCCTGCAATTGACCAATGGGATACACTCATTAAGGGAGGAGTGAAGAATGTTTGCAAAGATTTCCCATTGCTCATCTACGAGAGGGTCTGGCAGCACATAAACACTTGTCCAGTCCTGAGAAGATAGGGATCTCTTGAACTTATTTTTATTTGGCATACTGAAGACTCTTTTGTTTTGTTTTTTGTTGTTAAGTGTGTCTTACCTATATCTTCACAAAAAGACAATCTTTGTGCAGTATGGTCAGATATGTGAGTGTCCATCACACCAGCCCAAAAACTATCTGGTTGTAGATTTGTAAAGATGTTGTCAATACAGCTTTGACTGGTCCTCCCCATTCGTGTATGTTCCAAAATCGACGGAACAGAATTAACAATTCCTGAGTGTTATTATCTCTCACATCTAAAATATCTATATTAAAGTCTCCTGCGATAAAGCATAGACAGTTGTCACTTAAAATTATATCTAATACATAACCTAGTTTATTCAAAAACTCACCGGCAGTGTGGGACTACGCTTGGTAGATGGCGAGTACTACAGCCTTCTTAGCTCCTAGTTGAATTTGAACAGCAGTACATTCAAATATGCTCTCTACCGATGCCATGTTGATGTCATCTCTCACTATGTACTCGACTCCATTTTTTATGTAGACTGCCACACCTCCATAGCCCTGGATTCGGCAGAAGGATGAAGCTAGAGTGTATCCTAGTAGATTATAGTGAGCTAACTGCTCGCTAGTCTTCCAGTGTTCGCTCACACACAAGGCGATGCAGTCTTGTTCATCATCGATGAATTCTTGTAGAGCATCATGGCATGTATTTATAGATTGCAAGTTATGATGTATTATGCTGACGGTTTTTTGGAGGGGTTCTCGCCCCTTATTTGGGGTACTATCTGCTTCGAGTTAAAAAATTTGTTGATGTAAATCCATACAGGCCACAAATCTGGTGACATTACCTCCTTTGCTTTTTCAGTGGATACTCCAAGTTTAAAAGAACTGGCACATGTTTGTTTGGTGCGCAGTTTTTCACAAGTAAATGTAGTGATTCCGTTTTCCTTCAAGTAGTCCTCAACATCCTTTATGGTCGAATCTGCTGAGAGACCAGAGAGAAATAGCCATCCGTTTCTGTCGGTTTTTGGCGCAATTTTAAGGTTTGATGCCTCATTTTTCCCGCCCTGAATAGGTGGCGGCCGCAGCTTTTTACCGGACCATCTCCTTTTCCTCTGAATTTTCCAGAGTCAGAGTCTCCATTTTCATTAATATTTTCGTTGTTATTGTTTACATTCTGGCAATTAAGAAGTCGATTGTTAAATTGAAGTGGTTACAAAAAGAGCATGTAGAAATCCCCTAAAGGAAAACTGGATTGTGAGATCAACACCTAGTGTAATTAAATGGCGTAAAAAAAAAATTAATAATATATTTTGACTTAACTGCAAGTCATGTACAGGAATATCTACCCCTAACTATTTGTTTTAAGTGTTGTGGTTTTGGACACGCAGCCAAGTATTGTCAAAAAAAAAAAAGAATGCTGCGATAGATGTGGTGGAGAACACGAAGCAAGAACCTGCGAGGAAGATGTGCTAAACTGTCGAAACTGCACATTCATGGAACTTGATGAAAAGGGCCATTCTGCCAGAGACTCCCTAAATTGCCCAATTTATCAAAGAAAACTGGAAAGGACACGAATGAACGTGAATTATGCAGAACACTTTTTAGTATAAGCCACACGGACAAGAAAAAAGAGCCAAACAACGCTGCCATCAATAAAAAACAAAACAAGGAGGAGAAAACGTCCGGCAAACTGACCTTAATTCACCAAAATTTACAATCTATTGGGAATAGTATAACGAATGTAGAAGCTCTTCTCCAGAAACATCCAGAATGTAAACTGTTGTATGTAAGTTAGCACTGGAAAACAAAATTCCAAATAGTGACTTACAGAATCAAGGATTTTACGTTGTTGAGTAGCTTCTGTCGTGAGCAAGAACATATACATGGAGGTAGCGCTATATATACAGTAAAAAATATCCAGTGCAGGGAAAGAAGTGTTATAAAAACGCAATAAGCAAGAGGACGATATCGAGTGCTGTGCCTGTGAAATAAAAACAAAACCTGAAAACACTATTATTATAGTTAATATAGACCTCCGAAGGGAGACGTGTCGATCTTTTATGATAAGTTAGAGGAAATATTGACGTGAAGCACAACTGACAAAAATAATGTTAGCATTGCTGGAGACTTTAATATACATTTTCATGTAAATAGTAGAAAACTTAGTGACTTTATGTCAGTAATACATACATTTGATGTTAACCACACAATAACAGATTATACTAGGACTACAGCTACTAGCAAGACTTGTATAGATACTATTTTAATTAATTATAGGGGTAAGTATATTGCTGAGGTTTTGCATACCCACATTTCTGACCACACTGCACAGAACATATCAGTGGTTATGGACAACTGTTCTCAAAATTTTGTGAAAAAAAGAATAATTAACAAATTAACATAATAAATTTTCTTCAAATTTACGATTGAGAAATTGGGAAGACGTTTTCACATTAGAAAAAACTTTGGTTAATGAACAGTGGTTATTGTTTGTAAAGGTTTTCTTAGTGGAATTTAATAAATGTATACATTTAAAAAAACAGCCAATAAGAAATCTTAAAAAAAGCAAGTATTTTTATCAAATTCCAGAGGTAAGGGAATGCAAAACAGAGTTAGATAAGCTGTATACATTAAAAAATACTGTACCTGTAAGGATTTATATGTAAAGAAAAAGCAAGATTATGACAAGCTTTTAGCAAGCTGCGGAAAGATACACTATAGTAGAGAGTTAGCCTCTTCTGATAAGAAAACAAAAACAACTTGGTCTATAGTTAATGAAATCACAGGAAAAGTAAAAAACACAAACAAAGACATTCTAATAGATGGAAATACACGTGATATTGTAAATAATTTTAATGTGTATATTTCTGCAGCTGCGGCCGGTTTATTGGATAATCTGGAGAATGTTCTATTTAGCACTAAAATCCAGCCCTGTCAAACAAAAATGTCGCTTAAATTAACTGATAGCTCGGAAATTATTGACATTGTAAAAAACTTTAAAAACAAAGCCAGTAGTGGACATGATGAAGTGCCCACTTCATTACTAAAACACTGTATCTTAGATATCATAAAACCACTGGTGTACATTGTCAATAACTCTCTAACATAATATGGACTGTTCCCTGATTACCTAAAGTTGGCTCTGATAGTTCCTGTACATAAAAAAGGGTGATAGGAGCAATATTGAATATTATAGACCAATCAGTCTTTTATCATCCTTTTCTAAAATTTTTGAACGGTTAATGTGCAACCGCATCATGGAGCATATGGCGACAAATAACCTTATAGATAATATTCAGCATGACTACATGACATGAAGGGAAGGTCAACACAAACTGCAATATTCCAATTTACCAGACATAAATTATCCACTGTTGAACAAGAACTAGTGCCTATAGGTCTATTCCTTGATGTTTCTAAAGCCTATGATACCCTAAACTATGGTATATTGCCCCAAAAATTAGAACTCTACGGAATACAAGGGGTGGCTTTAAAGTGGATTAACTCATATTTATCTAATAGACAACAACAGGTAGCAATAGGACATGGTAAAGATAGGGTAACGTCCAATAGCATAGAAATAACTTTGGGTATACCTCAGGGGAGTGTGATAGGACTACTATTGTTTATACTTTACACTAATGACATAACAGAACTGACAAATTTCAACTGCAGAATTACATACTACGCAGATGATAGCAATATGTTGATAACAGCACAATGTTTACCTACTCTGATTGAAATAACAAAAGTTACAATGTCATATGCATATGAGTGGTTTGCTAGAAATAGACTAATTCTAAATAACCTTAAAACAAGTGTATTGATGTTTAAGACAAACAAATCTAAAATTAAGGAACCAGAAACAATTTGTATAAATGATGTAGATACTAAGTTAGAATATAGTTGAACATGTATTATCTAAACTTAATACGGTATGTTATATTTTGCGAGTTTTGTGTGAATATGTAGATTTTAAGACAAAAAAGATGGTATACTATGCAAGTTTTGAATCTCATATAAGGTATGGCATAGTTGTGTATGGAAACTGTAGAGACATTCAGAAGCTTTTTATATGCCATGTGGAGGTAAATTTAAAGAAAATTTGCTACTCACGGTAACGTCAGTTTACATCCAGGAATGTGTACTATTCCTTTTTAAAAATAGAGATTTATTTAGTGATAGTCAGCCACGGGGAGCGTATAGTACCAGAACGCTGAATTATGTTTATCGCAGGCATAGGCTAAATATGTCCGAAAATGGTGGATATTATGCCTGTATTAAAATGTACAATAGCTTGCCATATGATATCAAGGGTGTATCTAGCCTGAAAGCTCTTAAAAGAGCGTTATTTAGGTATTTAGTAGGAATTTAACCTTATAGTGTTAAGGAATATTTTAACTGTAAATCGGAGATAAGCTGAACATTTTGTTATTGACACTATTTAATTTTATGTACAGGGTGTCCCAAATTCGAGCCTCATCATTGGCATCTCGGAAACTAGAAGAGATAGGAGGTCGGTTAAATGGAGGCAAAGTTGCGCAATTTGATGCTGATCAAAATGCCACCTTAAAAGTTAAAAAAATCCGAATACTTCCGAAGATATTTAGAAAAAACCGAATATTCGCGATTTCATTTTTATTTTTTTATGACTCTATTTGAATAGATATAATAAAATAAATTTCATATTCTCATTGCTACTTTTTCTGTTCTACAAGATGGTGTTATCAGATTTTCAAACCGACGTTTCGTCTTTGAGCTGCCATAATCAACATTGTTTTTTTAAATACGGCCCTGGATTTTTTATTACGAACTTTAAGAGCTTCTAATGTTCCAACACCAATGATGTATCGCACTTGTTCGAAAAAATCATTTTAATGATTTCCTGGTCAAATCTTACCAAAAATATGTTTTCTGTCTCTCTCTAACACATGAGGTCTTATGGAAAATGCCATTAATATTAATTTTTCGAATAAGTGCGATACATTATTGGCTTTGGGACTTTAGATGCTCTTAAAATCCGTAATAAAAAATCCAGGGCCGTATTTAAAAAAACAAAGTTGATGATGGCAGCTCAAAGACGAAACGTCGGTTTGAAAATCTGATTACACCATCTTGTCGAACAGAAAAAGTAGCAATGAGAATGTGAAATTTATTTTGTTATATCTATTCAAATAGAGTCATAAAAAAATTAAAATGAATTCGCAAATATTCGGTTTTTTCCAAAAATCTTCGAAAGTGTTCGGAATTTTTAAACTTTTAAGATGACATTTTGATCAGCATCAAATTGCACAACTTTGCCTCCATTTAACCGACTTCGTATCTCTTCTAGTTTCCGAGATCCCAATGATGATGCTCGAATTTGGGACACCCTGTACATACACATAATTCTGAAATATAGATTTATTTATTTAATGGTAAAGCAATAAAATTGTCCATTAAGTGTCCAACACCGATAGAATATCTCCTTTTTTCGTTTTTTCTCTCGTTTGTTGCTAACGATAATTAAATAATTGCAATAGACTAATGAATAATGAAATTAGGTCTTCCACATATGACGCCTCAAGCCCACCCGGACGATCTTCTGGCGCACCAGCAAATGGGTGGTCTGCCTCACCCGCAATTGGGTGCTGGGCATTTAGGATTGCCGCATGAATACGGGTTGGATCAGCAACAGTTGCTCAGTCCACATATGACAGGTGGGTATTTCAAATTGAAAGTCCTTATCTTCAACAACTTCAACTGGGTGATTGGAAATGTTCACAAATTGTTGATACGACTATGACATAATAGGGAGGAAAAACATCTTTCATATTTTACCATTGTTATGCTCCTTAACGTAGTTTTCAGGGAATTCAAATATTGTCTGAAATTGCATTTTTTAGATGTAATGAAGAGTTTCTTTTAAAACATAATTATTCTGTTAGTATGACGCTAGCAACGCTGAAGCCCAACTTTGTCACTTAGTTGATTGCTATAATTTATTTAATATAAACTGTATCATATTAAACTTGATGAACTTGCGGCTTATTGTTTCAAACTATGAATCCAAAACTGTAACATTCGGTATAAATGTTTAGGTGTTCCTCATACGCCACTGGGAATATCTCCTGAATTAGTGGCGCAGCACCAACAATTGTCGCAAGACGCTCTGGGGGTTCCGCAAACGCCGCTACAGCAAGACCACAGTATACAGCCCCAGTTGCCTGAACAGCCGTTGGACCAGCTGCAGGAAGATTTGCCCCAAATGGAGAATATGGGTTATGATCAGGTCAGTATAGAAGTAGAGATTAATTTTGCTATAATGAATTGCTTCTAAGCACTATATATATAATGTTATTGAGTTTGTTTTAACTTTTGTTAATCATGCCTTAATGTATGTCTCTTAAGCCGGGTCCAGACTAAGCAGACAAAAAGTGAACACGATTTTAAGATATGACAAAATTTCGACAAACCAGAAGGGGACAAAAGAGCAACAAAGTTGAGTTGTTGCAGGTCAGTTTTTAACCATGTGGCGTTTTCACTAGCAAGAGATGAAGATTTATTGCTAGTAGCCAGTACTTTTATGTTTTTCTCTTCGTCATCCAATATTGCAACAAAAAACGCAATGTTTTTGGATGATACTTAAAAGAGCAAGATCGTTATAACATAGATGAATTGTTAGTTGAGTTACGTGAGGATGATATTGGATTATGGTGAGATTCGTTCAAGAATTTTCTGAAGATGTCCAGCAAAGAATTCGAAAATCTGATATGCCTTATTGGTCATGCAGTTGACAAAAGACATAATAAATTTAGAAATGCTATAAGTGTAACAGAAAGATTCACTGGTCTCTTACTTTTGTCAACGCACAGCGTCCACACTGCACAGACAACTTGTCGTTAAATACACAGACAAAACAGATACTCTTTGATCTTTACTGACTCGAGATGGGACTAGCAAAAATTTTCGAATTTGGAAACAAAACAAAAATGTCCCAGAAATGTTTTGGATTTGTTGCTACTTTGTCGCGAAAGTTGAATGTTTTTATTTTGTCATTGTTTTGTCTGTCTGACATATTATAAAAACCTAATTTTACACAGTAAATTATTCCTATGAATCCAAGTGAGATTTTTAAATATAGAATCGACAAGGCTCTTTCAGTATCTTCGAAAGAAGTTATTTGACGCATTTTAGGCCTTAGCCTTAAGGTGTTGAGTTCTTTTGAATATTAATAAAATCGAAGCAAATTATAGGTCAATAACTCTGAGGGTTTAGCTTAAATGGTGGCTTTCTGGTGAACTCAAGGATGGTTCCTCTAGGCAATGAGTCAATTTACGTAAAATGGTATATTTTTCAATTTTGTCCTTGTTCAAAAAAAAAGAAAAGTGTATAATAATTATAAAAAAATCAATTAATATATGTAAGAAGTTGTGGATCCAAAATTTCTCAGATTCTCAAAAATGTTCAGCTTAAATAACACTAAAAACAAGGATGCTTTAATATTCATGTATTCATTTTGATTTGCTTTAATAATGCAGGTGTAAATTGCATTAAATATGATAAATATATACAGTATTTTCTATATTAATTTCAAGCATTCATCCTTTCACATATACAACTAGTATTACAAAAGGTTTCTTAATTATTAATATCTACTAAAATGTCTTGATTTGTTAATTTAAAATTAAACTTTTGTCTTTAAAATTTCAACTTCCTTTCACTTTACAAATACCTTGATTTTCTCGTTTCTCTACTATTATCATACCCAGGGGTAACTAGCCTATTTAATTTCACACATTGGGTTCCGTTAGCTGGGATTGGAATGGATTTTTCTCTACTGCAAATTTGCAGACGCCATTTTACAGTGTTACTTTCTCTTCAAAAGAGACGCTACGATTCGGTATTGCCTTAGAATTGCGTTAATAACGCCTAAATGAGGTATTTGTCCAACTGGGAACAAAGATTACTGAGGTACACTAGATATTCTACCAATATCTGTGCATACAAGAAGAGAAATTGGCCCAAATGGCATTTGACCTTTGGCCAAAGGGAGAACAGCACGTTTTACTGCTATTCGAGTGTACGCTTGAACTGAACTGATATATGATTTTTCTCACAAGCTCGGGAAGGACAATAACGCGAGAAAGTAAGCGTAGGATTTATTTGAGAGAGTGAAAACATCTTTTTTCTTTCTTTGACACACTGCTGTTGACTGAACACTGACGGAGACACGGATATATTAAATTGAAAACAATTATCACACACGATTGAATCGACGGAATGACATTTAGCTTTATATAATGGAATCGACCATCGAGGTTTGGACTAAGGGGTCATGAAGAACTGACATATGCTGATTCAAATGCCCAAATTTCTGTTTACCTGGGGTTAAATAAATATAATCGTAGATCAATTATGGCTCATTCATACTATATTCATACAGGATGGTATCACCAAATTATAGGGTGAAAAATTACAAGTTAATTCACTTGTTGGGGTGTTTCCCCAACACATCTTATTGATGATAAAGATGATGAAAGTACTTCATTGTGCAAGAATCAATACAGGTATACAATTCTTATTGACAAAATATAACAATGAGAAATGTTAATCCCCAAAATTTAAAGAAGTCTATATAAAATTCTAATTTGAAAACACAATATAAATGTATATAAACAAAAAACATAATAATAATAATAACAATCGATTGATACTGTCACAAACGCGAATTAACAGGTCATAAAGTAATAATTATTATTAGGGCTCAAACTTGGATTTGCATATCATTTGTTTCAAAAAACTCGTCAATTGAATAAAATGCTTTTTTAGTAAATATGATTTGGGCAGATTTCGAAAACGCACAACACTCAGAACATTTCTAAGTTTCAAACTCATGTGGTTATATATTTTTACAACGTTGTAAGCGAACGAATCCCTGACAGAACCACTATGGGGAATGGGAAGAGGGATATCATGTCTAGTAATATAAGCCCGCTGATGATTAGGAAAAATACCTCTGTTTTTGTGAATGAGGCAAGCTGTTTCCAAAATAAACAAGGAAGGCAAAGTTGGTATCATATGTTCCATAAAAAGAGGACGACAATGTGTTCTGTGGTGGGCATTACTGAGATTTCTGACAGCTCTCTTTTGTAGAACAAAAACTGATTGGAAGAGATCATCCGAACATGCGCCCCAAAATGGAAGTACATATCTTAGATGTGATTCTACCACGACAAAGTAAACATACTTAGCAATAATTCCTCCCAATTCCCGAAAAATTGCCCCAACAGCGTGGCAAGCAGATGAAAGTATATTATTTAATTTTATTATGTGATGACGAAAATTTAATTAATCGTCAATTATTAAACCAAGAACATTAAAGAAATGTCCAGTGAATTGTCGCCAAAAACCAGGCTCTGCACTGCAATTAAAACCAAAGATATGGGTTTTTGACATATTAAGGGATAGTTGATTGGAAACGCACCACCGCTTTATCTTCAGAAGATCAGACGTGACCTCACCGGCGAGCCGCTCAGGATCTCTGTTGCACCATAGAACGGGAGTGTCATCGACAAACAAAGTGAAATGTCCCTTGATGTTAATTTTAATGCGGTCATTTATGTATATTAAGAACAATAAACGACCAAGGACTGATCCCTGCGGTACACCACAATTCACCAGCTGTCCGCCAGATGACACACCATTCAGATGCACAGCCTGAACGCCATCCGAAAAATAACACTCAAACTATCTGAGTACCACACCCATAACGCCATAGGCTGAGAGCTTTCGCATCAATATTCTGTGACTCACACAATCGGATGCTTTGGACAAGTCACAGAAAGCTGCCGCTGTTGCTTCTCTTTTGTTTACCTCCTGGAATAGTTTTGACAGAAAGTCAAGCATAGCATCAGAGGTGTTCATGCCCCGGAAACCGAACTGACCATGGTAAAGAGTTTTCTGGCTCTTGAAGAAGCTCAAAAGTCCTTTTGTTTTTCATTGACCGTATTGTTCAAACAATTTCATGAGGCGTAGTTGGAAACAGGTAAAATGAATTTGAAGTACCAATATCAGATAGAAATATTAGAGGATCGCAAGAGGAAGAATTATTTTCAGTGAGGTTGCTTGCGGCTGAACAGAAGTAATTATTCAGCAAAGTAGAATCAATCTTAATTTCAGGAGAGCTACCAACTCTAGAAGTAATTTCATTGACAATTGACCGAGTTTCACGTTGCCTGTTAATAGATCATTGTAAGCGTTTAGAATAGTAGAACCTCTTCGCAGCTCGCAAAACAGACCTGTAAATCTTGCGATACCCATAGAAAAGCGACAGTACCAACAGATTACCGGGGTAAAGCTTTTTGAAAATACTCAGAAATCTCAGATTGGATGTAGATTTGCGAATTCCAAATTGGGCGCACCTGAAAACTGTCCACCAAACCAGACAAAGCAGAGTGAAGTGCAGCAAGCGTGTCTGGCTTCTGGAACACCCAATTCTAGTTAAAAGATTGGCAGGAAGTCCCAAAAAAAGAAAACAAAATTCTTCGTACTAGAAATTCTACCCAATTTTGTATTTAGCTTTAGTGAAGTTAGACTTGTAGGGAATCCTAGCCAAAACGGCATGATCGGACAAGGCCGGGTCAAACACATTACATGACACGCTCTTCCGAACATTAGAGGCAAGTAAGCTCAGACTAGAGATTACCACCATGCTCAAGGTGATGACATTTAGAGTTTGTATACTTGGATGTGTGGAAGTCACATGGTGGGAAGACTGATATCTCCGAAATATTTTCTTTTAGCGATTCTATTTCCTTCGTCAGACAATTGTTGTCTGCTGTCAAGGTTTCAATAGATACAACATCCCACTATTTAGTTCGTTTAAGTTGAAGTTTTCAGATTTTTCCTCTTCACTTTTCTCCTTAATTAAGCCAAATTCAGCTTCCAGAATGCGATCTTTTTCATTGAGAGATGTAAGTTCCTGCTCCAAATTAAAGATGGCGGACTGATGTTTACAAATCGATTTCTTATGCCGATCTTCAAGTGCCAAAAGTTGTTCTTGATATGTTTGAGCAGCCATTAGTTTTTTATCTTTAGCATATTTTTATTTAGTCAAGGCAGCGATTTGCTGCTTAAGCTGTTCACCCTCTTTAGAGAAGACCTCATCAATAGATGCTGTCTCGTCCAGGAGAGGTTGTTTTTCCTGCTTCAGCCGAAAAATGTGCTTAAATAGTTGTTCGACCTCGGTATTAAGTTCCACAATAACTTGCCTCAAGCTGTTCATTGCAAAGTTTCAGGATTTTATCTCATGGTATCCTAAATTGGAGTATATATTATATGTTCAAGGGGCTCATATTTCACTATCTGCTCATATCTATCTGGCGGTATTCGGTTTTTTCTTTTAATGGTTGTTTGTTCAAATTTGCATATACTAAACACTGGGTTTCCCAGGGATCTTACTTTACCTCTCAGATACGCAAAGAAATTCTGATCTAATTATCTGTAGGGATGTCACTTTTAATATTCAAATCAAATCAAAATGTATTTTAAGGCCATGAAAGTATACATTTTGTTAACCAAGCTTTTTCTGCAACTAATATAATACAAATAGAACAAAAAACAATGTAGCAAACTATAAAATCATACATACTAGTAGTATAAAAATATTCGTCGACTTAATAGTAGGCCTTCCCGATAAGAAACTCCTTAACTTGGTTTCTAAATCCTTTTCCGCAAGTAAGCGTTCCTATATTGCATGGTAAAATTTATCTAAACATATATTGGTAGGCTTAACCATTGGTAAGTTTTACCAATTGTGCCTTGGAACAAATTGGAATAATGTTGTTTTATCGAATGATCCAATTAAAGATTTTCATATGATTTTAGTGCAGCTATTTAATAAAGCTTTCCCAATCAGAAAAATCAAGAGAAAGAATAAAAAACCGTGGTTTACCAAAGGCCTTAAAGAATCATCAAAAAATTTACGATCACTTCATTATATAAGAAAATTTAGAAATAGTATGGCATTTCATTCTTATTTTAATAAATATAGGTCATTATATAGAAAGCTCATAAGGGAGGCCAAAATTGTATATTACCGAAATGGTGTCATAAATTCGACAAACAGACAAAAAGAGAGTTGGTCTATTGTAAATGACATACGTGCAAATAATAATTCATCTTCCAAAATCGTTGAAACCGATTTAGCGCCAGACTTCATCAATAAATTTTACTCCTCTATAGCACAAGACCTCACAAAGGATATTATTCAAAATTCCAATCCTGTTGAAAATTTGAAAAGCAACGCAAAGGTTGATAATTCTTTTTTCTTTGTGCCGACAGATCTGCCTGAATTAAAAGAGGTAATGTCGGATGTTAAAAATAAGAAGAGTTCTGGGGATTATGGTTTAGCATTGAAAATTTTTCAGAGGCTGCCAGATGCGGTTCTTCAGATCTTAGCATTTGCAATAAATTACTCTTGGGAATCAGGATTTTCCCTGATTGCCTTAAGCTGGCAAAGGTCACACTAGGATCCATCTAATTTTAGGCCAATTTTTATCTTTAGATTTTTGGAGGGCCTATATTTGGGTATTAATAATGGGGAGACTGCTGCAGCGGCTTTCTGTGTTCTTAGGAAAGCATTTGATTGTGTAAATCATGGAATTCTGCTGCAGAAGCTTTCTCATTATGGGTTTAGGGGAGTAGCCTTGGCATAGCTGAAGTCTTATCTATCAAATCGGAAACAAGTCTTAGTGAATTCCTGAGGTGTCCCTCAGGGCTCTGTTCTGGGGCCCTTACTGTTTTTGATTTTGATAAACGACTTGGCCTCCTTGGACATCACAGGTCATTTTACGTTGTTTGCAGATGACGCCACAATCTTGTGGCACTGCAAAGATCATCACAGCTTGCAGTACACAGTTTTATCGGATCTCATGAAAATTACATCTTGGTGCAATGCTAATCTTCTTGTATTTAACTTTGCCAAAACCAATATTGTGTCCTTTAGATCGGACCGACTTTTTAATATTTCTCCCAACAATATTTCTATTGCGAATAGACCCGAATCAAAGTTTCTAGGTTTAAATGTTGATGGCAAGCTGAGTTTTGAGGGACATGTTGTTGCACTTGGCAAAAACATTTCTTCTGGTTGCTATGCAGTCAGAGTTACTGCTGGTGAGCTGGAAAAGTCCATGGGAAAAAATGTTTATTATGCCCTTGTGGAATCTAGGATGAGATATGGAATTTGCTTCTGGGGATCGTGTAGCCAGTATCTGTTAAATTCAATATTTTTAATTAAAAAACGTGCTATTAGATATTTATGTGGTGCTAGTAGTAGAGATTTTTGTCGACCTCTATTTAAAGATGAAAGAATTTTAACTGTGTGTTATTTGTTTATTGTAGAAACAGCATCACTTATTCACAAAAATCGTGAAAAACTGAACACTAGCAATATTACCCATACAACAAGGCAAATACACAATTTACCTCTTCCCATTCTACACTCATCTTTAATAAAGAGATCTGTAATCTATGAAAGTACAAAGGTATATAACCACAATCCAAATAGTTTGAAGCACTTTCATTTAAAACGTTTTAAAAGAAAAGTTCAGGCATTGCTGGTTGGTAAGGCTTACTATACACTTGACGAATTTTACAGTGATGTATATTAATTCTTCAATCCAACGATTGTTCTTTACTGACGAGGATCTATAGTCTGTCTAGAAAGTATCCGGAAAAAAGAAAATACAATTAAAATTTTTCGGTTTAAATTTTTATTACTTGAATTATAAAATTACAACAAATAATTCATCTCATTTACATATACAACCTCCATTTATCTCTAAACGCTTCACGTATAGTGAAGATAAACCCGAAACTAGGTGACCGTCATAATGTTCGATGATGGTGGTCCAGGTGTAAAACTGACTGAATCAAATATGTGTTACTTTGTGGCATTACTCGTTCCACTTCAATGTTTGTTAGTCCTCATAATGTGTTTTCACTGAGACTCAGACCGGATGAAGATGCTGCTATGAATTTGTTGCCAATTGGTGTTCTTGCATTCAAGCTTAAATATAGACAGAAGTATGACATCGTACATTATACTGCTGAATATGCCACCCCTCTGGAAACATAAACCGTTTCCTTCTGGAAACCCTTCTATAATGGCACAATACTTTGCCCTGTTATCGGTACCATCAACTATACAGAGAGATGTAGTACTGTTGCTGAAATTATCTTCTTGAAAACGTTCACAAAATTAGTATCATTGCAAGGATTTTTTAGTCTCAGGGCCGCTAGGGCGTATTAATTGCTTGCGCAAATCCTACGCGGTCTTTTCAAAACTGGTCTAGGCCTCATATCTGTGCGTTTTTTATCATCTTTATTGTCTCATATACTCAGCTTTTTCGAGTCCACTCAATTACACTAATTTTATAACGTTCGAATGCCTTTTCTATACAAAGATTCTACCTCTCTTCTTTTTTCTACTTTCGACATTATTACACAAATCTTAAGCCTGCTTACAATCAACAATGTTTGGCAGATAGTGTTGCCATGTTATTTTGACCGTAGCTTACTATCCGGAGAACGTACTTGATGCGTTACTTTTGTCTTGGAATGTTACGAAAAAGAAATATATTAAAATTAGGAAAAAAATAAAATTCCGGATACTTTCTAGACGGACTATATGTACTATTTACGTATGTATAAATATTTGTTTGTTAAGAAAATAGTTTATCCCCGATTTTCTTTTTTTGTTTTTTTTTTTGTGCTTTGTTTTTCTTTTCATCCTCTTAGATTTTTAAATGTCTACATTATATAAATATGTTTTTACTTATTTTAAGACTTCAGTAATTGTTTATTGGTAGAATTGATAACCTTTGTGTATGCATTTCTTTTTGGAATTGACTACTTACTTATTTATTATGTTTCCTATTGGTTATTATTATATATTTTGATTTATCCACGAGATTTATATCTTTTGATAATAAAGCTTTTTTTGACTTTGACTTTTTGACTATAAATCTCAAAACAAAAACCTAAAGACATGCCCCGGAAGTAAAAATACATATACTCGAGCAGTAAAACAAAACGTACAGTAATCAAACAAATAGGTCAAGAAATCTCTGCTCATATTACTCGCATAAACCCCGCAAACAGGTAAACTCTGTAACTCTCCACAAATGGTCAAAATGATATAAAATTATACATGAAAATACAATTAAAATTACACACAGATATTACAGTGAGCAGCTGTGGAATTCTCCAATTGAGTAATAGGCTTTCTCAACAGTAATTTTTTTCACCTTTGTTCTATAAGAAAATTATATCAGAAATTTGCCTCAATTCGGCGGGGAGGTGGTTAAATAGCGTTTGCCATTAAAGATTAATGAGTTCCTCGTAAGGGATGAAGTAGGTATCGGAAGTGTGTAGGGTACGCTCGTGAATCATTATTGACTTGACTCTTATATTTCTGGTGTATTAGACATACTGTCTCCAGAATAAATATTATAACATATCACCCAGGGTTATTGACGTGTATAAACACCCTGCGTGTAATGATACCAATAAATATTGAAATCTGTTTGTATCATTTCGTTATTGTTATTATGTTTGTGTGGTTTTTAGATGGCCAATATGGGTTACGACGATCAGCTGCACAATCAAACTCCGCACGCGGGTATGTCGGAACGAGTGCATTCGCCTTGGGCTGGAGACTACGATTTGCCTGCCTCGGTTGACCCTGTAAGTATTCGTTTTATATACTTTGGTGACCTTTTTTAAGTACCTTATTTTCCTCTTATGTGTGAATGTGACATAAGTTTGGGTTTCTAGTGATTTCAAATGTTAATTTTTCCACAGATAGTCATAACGGTTTTGATATCTGTATTTTTTTTTCCCTTTTGGTCTTCATATGTACCTGTAAATGTTTGTACATGTCTGACTTGATAATATTTTTATAGACGTCGTTGACGGATTTCCCAAGATTAGATGTGATTTCTCACTACTATCCTATCATGATGGTATTATTTTTAAATTTAAAACATAGTCCAGATATTCTAATTTATTATGTTGGCATCATGAGTGCCGAAACGGGTATTTATATATTTTGTACCATCCATCATAATGTATTTTTTTTAGACGGAGGAGCAACAAGTCGACGAAACCGACGAACAATTCGAGGAGCGAGTCCTCAACAAACGAGCATATCAACTGTACCTGATGGTAAAAACCAGGCTGCAGCAGCACAATCAGATCACGCTCTCCGAGCTCTGTCTTCGCAACAAACGAAAACAGGCCGCGCAAAAGTTCTACAGTCTGCTCGTCTTAAAGAAGTTCCATGTACTAGAGCTGGAGCAGCAGGGCGCTTACGACGAAGTGTATGTGTCGAAGGGACCCAAATTCGAGAATCCTGTAATATAAACGGTGAAAATGTGTGCGTCAAGATGATACGAGTGCATATATAAAGGTTGTTATTTCTGCAGAGAGGAGGTGATATCTTACGGTTGGCGTAAGAGGAAAAATGCATTCTTAATGAAGGTTGATGCCCCATGCATCGATCTCAATCAAGAATATATTTCGTGTACTGTGCACGTTTTCAGTCAGGTACTGCATGAGAAATATTAATTGAGGTTTATGGTTTTTATCACGAGTTTGCATTTTATTGAAGCTTTTCTGAAATGCTTCCTTTCAACATTTATTAAGTTCGGGGCACTATCACTAAAAACGATGTTTTTCTCGAAAAATAAGCGCACCTCATATCTGAAGTCGTTTTTGACATTAAAAGTCTAGAATCGTGAATCATCAAGTGGAAATATAGAATATACATTATACAGGGTGTCTTAAACAGCGTGTGCTACTATTGCTATCTTTGAAACAGTAAGTGCTATGAGGTTGGTTATATTGGAGAAAAGTTGCCTTTTTTGATGCCCATCTAGGATCCGTTTACAGTGTTGTCAAATTCTCGTTAGTTTCTAAGATACAGGGCGATTTATGAAAAATTTCTAAAATTATTTCGTCGTTTATTACAAAAATTGTTTATTTTTGAGACACAGTTTATTCAAATTCAAAAATACTTTATTGGTCCCAAAATATTTACAAATTTTTATCGACAAAGCATGAGAACATATAAATAGCAAAACAGCTGGATGAAAGTTTCTTACTCAACTAACCCAAACATATGTCACTTTGTGAATAAATGAATAAATAAATAAATAAATAAAATATGGTCCTCAAGATTTAGCCACCATCAATTAGCACGCTAAGAAATTTGGACACTGAAGCATCTGGAAGAGGATCCTCACCCAACAGCAGCTCCATCACATTACACTTAAACCCAACAATGTGTCTTAGTCTAGTTCAAGCAAAGGTGATTAAAGTTAAACCATTCTTTAACAATCCTCAGATCATTCATTATAATTTCCTTAAGTCCCACCAGATTCCTATTCTGCCACAATATTGAGGTGTCTTCAACAAAAATGGTAGAGTCCCGAGGTTTTAAGGTAGGCAAGGTCATTGATATATAACAGGAACAGGATTTCACCCAAAACATAGCCCTGCGGAACATCGCAGTCAACTCCCAAGACAGAAGACCTTTTTCATGAGCTTACCACAGTCTGAGATAAGATTTAAATTAGGAGTGAGTTACATCCCGGAAACTGTATCTCTCAAGCTTCGCCAGCAGTATTTTGTGATCCACACAATCAAATGCCTTGGACAGATCACAGAACACCGCTGCACATGTCCCACCTTGATTCAATCAAAAATAAACTCTCTCAAGGAAACTGTAAATGGTATCATGGGTCCTTTTCGATGTTTGAAACCCAAATTGCTTCTCAGTTATTAGGTTGAAGGACTGAACGTAGTTCCAGAGGCTTTTCTTTACAAGTTTCTCTATAAGTAGAGAAACTGGGCAGTAATTAAATGGATCTTCCGAGTCACCACCCTTAAATAGTCGGATCGCCAAGGACAACTTCAGGCAAGCAGGAAACACTCTCTTCTTCCAAGATTCATTGACACCAGCAGAGAGGGCATCCAGAGCGCTATCAGGCAGCTGAGAAAGAACTTCGGCAGAGATTTTATCGTCTTCACTCGTTTTTTTGTTTTTTATCTCAGATATAACCTCCACAATCTCCTGTCTATATGTTTCGACAAAGCCAAAGAGCCAATGGTAGATATATTTGCTACGCTACAATAACACTTATTGAGGTGTTCTGGATCAATATTAGGACCATTGTGAGATGGCTTAAAATTACAAAAGCTATTAATTAAGGCCCAACTTTCCTTTTTCCTATTTTTTGCTTTAGAGTCTGTTATTATAGTGAGAGATTTTGGCAGCCTTTATGGTATTCCTATAAATGCTACATAGTTTCTTACAATAATTTATTACATTCTGGCTGTTAGTGAATGTTTTAACATAGTTCGGAGAGTGGAGGTTTCTATCCGAAGTCCTAAGGCCTCCTGTGATCCAAGGCTTTTCTGATTTTAGTTTTTTCCTAATCAACCGCACCGGGAAAGCTTCATTGAATTGCTCACACATTAAGTTGTCTAAACTGGTGATTGAATCTGAAGCCAGATGTAAATTTTGCCTATTCGCACGAAGACATAAATGACTAAACTTATTGAAGTTAGCTGTACTAAATATTCTACCAGGACTACGCGTGGAGGCTCGAGCCAAATTTCTTGAACATTATCGATGTGAAAGTTCCATCCCAACTTTGGGTTCAAAAATACTCCCAAGAATTTTGTACAGTCAACACGAGCATTCACACCACCAAGGCCCCTCATCGGAAATACCATCTGCTGTGTCTTATCCGTATTTAAGACAAGTTTGTTGATGTTAAACCAAGTTTCAATCCTTGACCGTTCCTCATACGCCATACCAAATGCATCCCGCAATGATGGACCAGTGTGACAAATGGTAGTATCATCAGCAAAGAGTGAACGATGCCACTAGCTGGACGATCAATTATAAAAATTAAGAACAAAATATGACCCAGGATGGAACCCTGAGGTACGCCGAAAACACTCCATGAACTTTCACTACTTGAGTACTTTGAGCCCTTGTTACTACTGAATATTGACTACATAGCTTTCACAGGGCTCTTGGAGCTGCTGATCAGCTTGTCATTTGCATTATTGAATTCTTATAAATCTGTTTAAAAATATTGAATTCCTGTCTGTTTCGAGAAGTTGATTGACTATGCCGCCCATGAAATGAAGATGTTTTCTCAAGTCCCGTAGCTGATCATTAAACCAGTTCACTTTACTTGGACAGCTAGCCCCAACAGTATAGATTCTTTCCCGGAATGATTGCAAAGATGCATCTTGAATACAATTGAAAAATATGTCAAATTTTTCTTCAAAACCCATATCAACATCTTTAACAAAATCCCATGAAAATCCCTCTACCACATAATTATGAACACCATGCTGTGTGATTGGTCTAAAAATATTTTTTACCTTTCCATTCTTAGAGACTGATGTCATATCGGCATACAGCACTTGACCATGATGAGCATATATGCGTAAATCAATTGTACCCGCTAAAACATCATGTACATACATTAAAATTCAAAAATATATTGTCCAGGCATGCCTGTCCTCGTGTTGACTTTGAGATTGTTTGCTTAAGACCAAAAGTCTCTCTAAGAGATCGCAGAGATAAGTGGCCTATCTTTGACCTGTTCCAAACAAGCTATTAAAATCCGCAGCCAGAATCATTTTTGCTGTTTTACCCAGTCCTTCCAGCATACTATCCAGTTCAACCAAGAAGGTGTCAAAATCTGCCACCGGTGCACTATAAAAAAAACTACATAAATGTTATGTAGCCTCAATAAAATACCAGAGAATTACACACATTTCTCAACATCATACCTTGATATCTCTGTTAAAACTATACAATTAACAGAACTGTCAAGTAAAACAGCAGTTCCACCCCCCACTACTGTTTTTCCGAGCTGAGAAAGATGCTGAAACAAAGTTTTCCATCACCAAACACCCCGCCTCAGTCAGCTGTCAGTCAAGTTTCGGTTAGACAAATAATCGATACTTTGAGATCCTGTAGTGATGCTCCAAGTTCGTGAATCTTGTTCCTGACTGATCTTGTGATGCAGTGAAGAATTCCAAATTTATTAGAGATCCTCAAGCCTTTGTGATCGCTTTAGCATTGTGGTCACGAATTGAGTTGAGGCTCTGAATATTCTGAAAATGGTTTAGAAGAATCCTTTATGTTTGGATCGAAACCAGATATATACAGCCATGTCCGCTTATAACTGCTTTGCACAGCAATTTTCAGGGTTGTTTGATTCGTGTTTAACTCAAGTTTTGGCAATGGTCTCGTATTCTGTGGCAGGACGTGACTACCCTTCCTTAATACTGCCACCCAAGGTACTTCATTGGGGCCGTTTTTTTTTTTGGGGAGCTCACGCCCCCTTTATTTGTGACATTTTTGGTGGTGGATTGAATTGCTTCCTTGTCTCCCCAATTTTCACTTTGAAGTTGGTCTTTTTTTCGTTCACTTTTACGACCAACAGAAATTGAGTTAAAAATCGGACTGTCACTGACATTTGTTAATTATTCTTCTTGTTTTTTCTTTGCTTTTGGCGTTTCATCACCTGGGATTTCCAGTTTTTGTTATTTTTTAAGATGGAAGACGCTATGTGCTCAACTTGAGGCTTTTCATAGGTGGAGCGTACGTTGGCGGGCAGAATCCTAATACTGGACATTTTTTCTCGACTTTTTTCTTCAATTTTCAATTTCTCCAGGATGCACATTTTTCCTCCCAAAAGAGTATTATTCTCCTCAAGCACTAAGTTTTTACTTTTCAGCTCGTCCAAAAGGGTCTTTAGCAGACAAATTTCGGCAGATTTTGCTTCATCGATCGAAGTTGGGTTACCACCATCCATCACCGTGAACCTTGCAAACTAGACGAGTTTTGTGAATTTTGATGATATTTTCAGCCCAGTGGAATTGTGGTAAACTTTCCTGTACGCTATACACACAATAGCACTAGCAGACTTTGATTTACAACATGTTAGTTTTATTTTTTCGTCAGATAAACTTTCGCGTGTACTTCCACTCGGCGCCGTTTTTGTACAAATGCGATATGTCTTTGGTTTTAGGACATCGGAAGCTTTTTAAAATGTGACATAAAATTGAAAATATCCATGTTATTATTTAAGAAATTAAGTTGATGGAAGGGGCCCGAACACAAAACACCAGAGGTGAAGTTTGGTGGCACCATGCTGTAGAGCGAAAAAAAATTGTGTTCGAAAATGAACAGTTTTTGTAATAATCGACGAAATATTTTTAGAAATTTTTCATAAATCATCCTGTATCTTTGAAACTAACAGGAATTTGACAACGCTGTAAACGGGTCCTGAATGGGCATAAAAAAAGACAACTTTTTTCTAATTTAACCGACCTCGTAGCGCTTACCTTTTCAGAGATAGCAATAATGGCACACGCTATATAAGAGAACAGCAGCGACTAAAAGAAATATTAAAAAATTAAGGTTTTGGAATTTTTGGTTGCTAATTTTTTTTTTATAGATATACATGTTCATTATCCTTCATATTTTACACACTCTTCCTAGGACTATTTATTAATTATGTTTTCCTGGGGTAAGATAAGTATAAATTCTTCTACGCGATATTCATGGTAGAAAACTGAATTACTGCTTGACTGTCAAATTATATCATTTTCTGAGTAGTCCGATAATAATCTAATATCTCGTGTGCAGTAAAATGCAAACTTTTGACAAATTCTTGGGTAAGAATTTTATATTTTCTTGATTTATTATACATTATTGAACGTTTATTATTTATTTCTAAACCTTTCTTTATGAAGAAAACATTATTTTTTAACTATGTTGGGGTTTGGAACCTGCGGCAACATGCACTAAAACGGAGTTTTATCCACATTACCGAAACAGAATTATTGCATTCGACGCGCGTTTCGCTAACCATGTTAGCATCATCAGGAGATGATTAATCATCTCCTGATGATGCTAACATGGTTAGCGAAACGCGCGTCGAGTGCAATAATTCTGTTTCGGTATTGTGGATAAAACTCCGTTTTAGTTAGATTATTTTTTAAAATTATTATTGCAGGTATTCGATGCATTATTGAGATATTTCGCGAATTTTCTCTTCTGGTTGGTGCATTAGGTAGAGGTAGAACCAGTTTGAAAATATTCAAATTTTAAATTAAAAAAAAAAAACTTATATTTTATTTTCTTACTGTATTTTTTCTATTTGAAAAATATTTTATTTTTTTTACACTAGTAAGCCTTATGAAAATTTGGCTATGTGAAGACCACTTTTCTCTTCAGGCACCCAGTCATATGAGAATGTTCTTTCAAATGCATGTAATAACAAAATCCTATACATTTTACAAACTTTATTGTTTAATTTGTACGATTTTTTATGCACAGGACGTTTATTTATTTATTTGTGAAGCTTCTTTATTTTCTACAGTGTGTCCAAAGAAGTATGCAACATATGAGAAACTTCTTTATTATTGGTTTCCCAGAAAATTTTATTCTTGATAAAAGTTGGTGCTTGCTCTAACACAAAATATGAGTATTTCAAATTTTACTTATTGCTTTTAGTGCGGGAGAAAATGTAATTTTTCCGAATTCGCGTCCAGAGTAAAGTACCTTTACTTATAAAGGTACAGCAAAATCTTATAAGGAAAAGTTCTTCCAAGTTTAAAAGATAATCTAAATATGAAATTTGAGTTAAGTACATAAACTTTTAATTTTTCTTTTTTTCTCGATTCTTTCTTAAACTGGTGAATATTTTGTTCTTTTGTTATACTTGTCAAGTAACTTCAAAGATTATTTAAGATAGAAATTAGTTACAGAGTTGCATAATATTGCAGTTTTTCCAGTGATAAAAGCCAATTTAGCTATCAGTGTGTTGCAAACACATTTGGTTCAATTATTTTTCCAATCAAAATCATGAATAGACCCAACTCTTTTCATTTCATGTAAAACAACTAATAATTTATTTATCTTTTGCACCCGATGAGTAAAATATGCCCAAGTATCCTAAAAAGCCATATAAAATATTTAATCTTGAAGAGTAGGCCGTGCATTTGGAATTAAAACAAATAAATAGCAATAAAAGTGTTTAAATGTGTTTACAACACACTGATAGCTAAATTTGCATCAAAAAGTTTCAATACTGGAGTTCCGGTTAATAATTCCTTTAGCTTGGCAAAATCTGAATCATATTTATCAGTCCATAGAAATTCTACGTAATTTTTTAACAGTTGTCTCATCGACAAATTAGGAATGAACTTACTTACATAAGTTACCACACCCAAAATGGTTTGTAACTGTTTCTTGTCCCTAGGGTTCTCCATTTTTAAAATTGCACTGATCTTGTCATCATCAGGCTTTAAACCTTCACTACTAAACACATGACCAACATATTTCCCTTTTGAAACACCAAACTGACACTTCTTCCTGTTGAATGGGATGCTTGCTTCGTGAGCTCTCTCCAACACCGCTTTCAACCTTCTGTTTGTGGTTCTCCTCATCTCGTCCCCAAACTAGAATATCTTCAATGTACACCTCCACTCCTTGTAGACTCCCAAACACATTTTTGAACTTCTGTTGATACACTTCTGGCGCAGAACAAAGCCCAAAAGGCACACGTTGGTATGCGTACCTTCCAAAACTGCCATCAGCTTGAAAAGTTGTGAGAAGTTGACTTTCACTTTCCAGCCTAATTTGATAAAACCTTTGTTAGCGTCCAAAATGGAGAATACTTTGACTTCTGACATGCTTCAAAGTTGGCAACTGGTAGCGTTCTCGAACTATAGCATCATTCAGAGGCTTGGGATCCAGGCACAAACGTAGCAATCCATCAGGTTTCTTCAGAATAACCAATGAATTGCACCACTCAGTAGATTCCGTAACTTTTCTTATCACTTTAATTTTTTCCATTCGGTCCAACTTTTTTTCCACTTGATCTTGTAGACCAATTGGTATTTTCCTTGGTGGTTGAGATACTGGTGTGATATCTTGTCTCAGTCTGATTTGATATGTACTCTGTACAAAAGTCCTTCAAAAAGATAGTTGTGTTGTTCCAGCAACTCATTCAAAGAAGTTTTACCTTGCAAAACATGTAACTTCTTCAATAACTTGAATTTTTCAATACAAGGCAAATCAATTATACAAGGGGCATCCAAATCTACAACTTAGAAATCCATTTTATGCTGTATACCATTTATCTCACATAATACAGTTGTTTCTCCAGAAACAACAGATTTTTGGTCCATTGTCCCCTTCAAGCTCACCTGAGAAGGCCTAATTTTAACCTTCAGCTCACGTGCAGTCTTCATGTTCAGGACATTCACATCTGCACCTGTATCTACTTTGCAGACAATGTCTTTGTGTCTTATTCGGATTGCTTGCATCCACTCACTGACACTGCCAACAAAGTTTTCAGTATCTGAAAGAGATCTAACATATAGATCATCGGAACTTTCACTCGAGTCGCTGTGTTGGCACTGATCTTGTCGAGGATCGTGTTCTTCAACTATGTGGACTTTCTTCCATTGTGAACACATTTTTTCAAAATGAGTGTCAATTCAAGTCAAGAAGTAGCTTTATTTGCATCTAACAAAAATTTGTTGTTTACAAAGCCTTAAATCTTACATTCTAAAGTATATCAATAAACAAAGCACATTCAATTCTCTCACACATATAAGAAAAACAATAAAATGAAACTTTAATTTAAATTAATACAGTATATAAAACATATTGAAAATAGTACAAGGGTCCGGACAAAAAAAGAGAAGAAGTAGAAGTACCCATATTCAATTTTAGGATTACTTAATTGAAAGAGTCATCAAAATATTCTTGTAATGAATAATATGCCTTAGTTAACAATAGTTCCTTAACTGCTTTTCTGAATTTTTTTGTACAATTGTGTTTTCTTAATGATAAGGGGACATGATTAAATAGTTTCTTGCCACTATATACCATAGACTTTTTTACGTTATCTGATCTTGGTATTGGGAAAGGTAGTACAAGAGTCTGGCGTGTATTATAGGCCTGAGATGAATATAGTTCCCCTCTGAACTTTTTGTGCACAAGGCATAGAGTCTCTAAAATTAAAGTTAGAATAGAGTGCTTTAGGAACAGAGGCTTACAAGACTGACGCATTTTAGCACAACACATTGAACGCAGTGCCCTTTTCTGTAATAGGAATACCGAGTGGAATAAGTATTCTGAACAGCACCCCCAGAATGGAATGCTATAACGAATATGTGATTCTATTAGGGAAAAATATGTCATCTGTGTCACTGCCAATCCCAGGTCGAATGATATCTTACGAAGAGCATAGCAGCCAGATGAAAGTCTCTTGTTTAACTCAATTATGTGGTTTTCAAATTTAAGAGATTCATCTATGTACAGACCCAAAAGCTTCGCACTACATGAATGAAATAGTATTTTGTCATTTAAAGTTATGTCACCCAAATTACATTTAAAATTTAGGATGTTGGTTTTGGAGATATTAAATACAAGATTATTGGAATTACACCATTCTTCCATATACTGCATATCATGAACAATTGCACATCTTAACCTTTGAGGATCTTTGTCATGCCAAAGTATAGTTGTATCATCCGCAAAAACTGTGAATTTTCCACTAATATTTAAGAGAGGTAGACCATTAACATAAATTAAGAACAGCAATGGGCCTAAAACTGAGCCCTGTGGGACGCCAGAAGAAATAGGTAATTCAGATGAACTTGAATTATTAAATAAAACTCTCTGCTTACGATCTGAGAGGTAAGAGTTAAACCACTGCAGAGCAACTCCCCGAAAGCCGTAAATTTCCAACTTATGTAACAAGCTCGAATGGTGCACACAGTCGAAAGCCTTCGACAAATCACAGAATGCTGCAGCTACAATGTCTCCTGTATTCAGCCTGAGATACAACTCTCGAAGAAATTTAAATATAGCATCATCTGTGTTTCTAGAATTTAGGAAGCCAAATTGGTGTGAATTAAGCAATTTATGTTTGTTCAGAAATGATACGACCCTCACCTTGACCAGCTTCTCCACAATCTTTGCCAGCATAGGTAGTAATGTTATGGGACGAAAGTTACAAGGTTCATTTCTATCATCTTTCTTGTGAACTGAAACAATATTGTCCTTTTTAAGACATGGAGAAAATAGGCCAGTCAAAAAAGACTTATTTATCACATGAGCCAAATAATCTAGAGCTTGGACAGGCATAGCTGAATGACATTTAAAGGCATCTTGTCCCATCCAGAAGGAGACTTGTTTTTTAGCTCTCTAAATATGAATTTCAATTCTCTGGCATCACTAGGCGAAAAGAAAAAAGTTTCTGGTACCGAGACATGAGTTAGAAAATGCTCTGGTGGAACGCTTTTAGGAAGGTTTTTTGAAGTGTTAGAAACCATGGTACAGTAGTATGTATTCAGATGGTCAGCCTGTAAGTTACTGGGTGTTATAATGTGGTTGGCTTTTGCATTGCAGAGTATTGACAATTCTCCATGTTTCTCTAGATTTATTAGAGGCATTTTCGATTTTGTTTAAGTAGTAAATAGACTTGGCCCTTTTTTAGAGTAGATCTGTATATTTGTAAACTGCGTTACAATTCCTGCACTTTTTCTTATAGGCTGGACATCGGCTTCCGTGTTTCCAACCGCAAGCTATGCATTTCCCATTTTTCTCTTCTACCTTCTCTTTCTTCGATTCCTCCTTTCTATGCACTCTCATACTATATTTTTCTTCTCTTCTGATGGTATGGACATCACCTGTGTCTTGATTCAATTGCTTGGACGTCATTCCAGGAAGTTCAGCTGCTTTACATATGATTATATATTTGGTCAAATTCAAATTGGCTTCTCTCAATAAAGAATCTCGCACTCTGTTATCCAGTATGCTACAAACAACTCGATCACATATTAAACTATCGCGCAATTCTCCAAAGTTACAATTCATACTTAACTTTTTCAGATCTGTCAGAAATATGTCGATAGTTTCTCCTGTCTGTTTCCTAGTGTGAAACAAATGCCTATTTATTGTCTCATTTTCTTTGGGCTTGAAATGAGTGTCTAAGTGTTCCAAAACTTTATCCCATTTCCGCCTATCCTCTTCCGATATTTCCAAACTATTGAATACTTCCTGTTCTTCGGTTCCCAGACAATGTAACAAAATGGTCACTTTTCTTTCTTCCGTTATTCTTGTGTTGTCTTTGATTCCACTGGCCAACAGATAAATTTGGAATTGCTGTTTCCACTTATGAAAATTCTGAGCCACATCCCCTTCTGTGGATAAGTCATTAGGCGGTTTTAACTGCTCCATATTCCTGACAACAAAGATGCCTTTTTTTCGCTCCTGCTGTGTTACAACGGTCGACAAACAACGAGTTTTACTTCCGCAGACACTTAATTCGTATATGCTCCCGCACTAAAAGCAATACTTAAAATCCGAAATACTCATTTATTGTTTTAGGGCAAGCACCAACTTTTATCAAGAATAAAATTTTATGAGAAACCAATAATAAAGAAGTTTCCCATATGTTGCATACTTCTTTGGACACACTGCATACTCTTAAAACTTTTTGTCATATTTTGCATTATTGGGTGAAACCTTTTTTTAGAGGCACTGTATATATGAAACTACGTATATATATATTTTATTATGAATGGTGAACGTCTGTTTTTACTAATGTTTTGTAAGATACGTCGTAAGCAGAGCTATATTTTAATGAATTAGTAGTTGTTTTGGAAAAAACGAGGGAACAAAAAATGAATTTATTTTCTAAAATAGTAATCTGCAGGGTGGCCCAATATCGAGCTACGGCAACGTATAGTATATTAGGCCATTCTGCCGTTCTATAATTTTCTTTTTGTAAATACAGAGTGTTTTCAAATTGTTAAGATTATCTATTATTGTTATAATTTTTAAACACCCTGTACATAGACGTTATAGGATATAGTGTAATATAGTCTTTTTTTTTGTGAAAAATGTTCGCCTTTTTACACCAAAGTTAGATTTTTCTGTGTATGACACAATTTGTATAAGATTCGTTTCTCGCAGAGATAAAGTTCCAAAGCGATTTTTTTCAACGGTAGAGTATGCATGAGATTTATTGCCAACGATTTGATGTAGTTTTTGTTGGAAGCATAAAAAATATCAAAATATTTCAAAGGAACGTTACTGACGCAGTACAATTAGCAAAGAAATTTATGAGTAGGTATACAGCACGAAATATGATCCATTTAAGCCGATCCGATAGAACCGGATTTCAGTTAATTTCATTTTGATCAATTCTGATTCAGATACAATAAAATAAAAGAAAGAAAAGTGGAGAAATGTAGAAAATGAGTAAATGAATATCTATTGACTTAACCTAACCAACAAACCTCTAAATCAACATTTCTAATATTTTTTCTGTGGTTGTTTTTATTTCCTTTTATAGATAAAATGTCAAAATCAAAAAAAGTTTTATTAATCAGGCAAAGGGCTGTTAATTACTGTTACTTTCAATTCCATTTGCTAACCAATCAATGCCGAAAGTTGGAGGATCGGATAGAGTTCCACGTTGTATACGTAGTCATTGAGTTACTGCTGGGATGTCATAATTTTGCTCAGGATGAGAAACGTTTTTCACTTTCATGCTTGTTAAACTCAGCTGCTCTCAAATACATATTGAACTTTACGTCACCTCTAGGTGAGCGTTAAATTTTTAGTATGACGTAACATTTTCTTAGAAATCTGACGTAAAAAAGCTTATTTATTGAGGTCTATTTTTGTGCTTCCTTTACCGGTTCAAAGTTGTTTAATCAAGACATGAAAACACAAATGATTTATATGAAATTTGCCTTAAAATATTTGTATTTTCTTAGCGGTAATTTCGCTTTGAAACTTTATCCAAATTGTTCTTAGCTTTACGCATATGTTTGTAATTACAAAATGGTATTTAGTTTTAAAATTCGAATGTCATTTTATGTGTTAACAACAAAATTATAGTACAAACTGTACGGTTAGGAGAAATGGTTCGGTTTTTTTGAAATATGTTTTTACTAGCATGGATCGTTACACACTAATTAATAACCCTTACTGCTCTCCCTTATTTTAAGAGCCACGCAGCGCTTCGTGTTCATTGGGATCGCGCCAAGCATTGGCAGTTAAACTTCGCTTAATGAAAATGAAAATAGAATTGTATGCTTTGGGCCAAAAACAAGCGCGCTTGTCGCTATCCCATAATAAAAGACGAAATCGTAAAGTTACTGTACTGTCCCCAAAACTTTTTATTTGTATCACATCTTGTATATTTGTCTATTATTATCTATATTATACTAGATTTTTTTTCTAGCTTTTACGTTAGAGGTTTTCTTTAAGAATTAATATTTAAATATTGTTATTACATTGATAGTGTTTATATAGTAAAATTAATAAAAAAAACTTTCTACTAAATGTTGTAGTTTTAAATGTAGCTTCTTCAAGAGGATCGAAACGAATCACAATACGATAAAATCAATTTTGAAGTGAAAACTTGTTTGGACGAGTTCAGCACTTCGTGATCTTTTAAAAAGTTCAAAGATAGGAAAATGGGCCAGGAGTAGTATTGCGTTATGCATCTTAACCGGCACAAGTAGAGAATTTGAACTTTTTTGCAGCGGTAAGCAACGGTGCATGACAATCTTATGGAACATTTCTAGGTACGCTTTTACTTTTATCATGTCGATGCATATTGTGGCCTAAAATGTTGATTGATTTAAAGATGGGAAAATGGGTCAGGATCAAAGAATTTTGATTTTTTTAAAGGGATAAGCAGCGGTTTTTGCCGATTTTATGGAACATTTGAAGGTAAAATTTTACTTTTAGCACATAAATGCATATTTTCTTAAATAAATAGTTTTATTTGTTTGAAATCTTATTCATTCATTTATTTATTTATTTTATTTTTCAACGGACAAAACCCAATTAACAATGGTGTTAACAATATATAGAAATAGAAATATGCTTAAATCAATAACATAATGAGTCAGTAAACTCACACTAACAATAAAACCATAACAGGAATAATATAATTAACTAAGAACATAACAAAATAATTACCACCCCAGGAGTAAACTGCACAAATATGTATTAAATTAATAATAAGAGTCTTATGAGGCCAGTGTAGAATTATCGAATCATCGAATTATCGAACCATCGAATGCCCCATATACCTAATATTAATTGCAATCACAAATCATCACAGTTCGTGACTTGGCTCATGAATGTTTTATAAGATGCAAAAAAGTTTATTGACTGGTGTTCATTTGCCAGTCTGGCATTTCTGTATATAAAATTATTTAGGCCATAATTTGTCCTATGAATTGGAAAATGAAAGCTTTCAGCAGATCTTGTAGCCGTAGAGGGTACCCTTAAGTCGATTTTATGAAGCAGTTCTGGTGCTGCTGCTCTACCATGTAATATATTATAAAAAGTTTATAAGATCTCTTCTTTTATGTCGGGTAGTAATAGATGGCATATTGAGAAATCTTAGCAGGCCTGTGCCATTATAATTATCCAAGATGTTTAGTTTGTATGCTATTTGCTTCAAAAATGTATGTTCAACCTGTCTAAGACTCTGAACATGTAAGCCATAGAAGGGAGACCAGATTGAAGAAGCGTACTCCAAAGGAGAGCGTACAAGGGCACAGTAAAGTGTTTTTAAAGCTGATAAACCTGTAAAGTCCCGGATGGTTCTTCCTATAAAACCCAGCAATTGAAAAGCTTAGGTGACTGGTTTAGGTGCTGAGAAAATTGAAGAGCTGTATCCAGAGTCACACCCAGGTCTCTCACTGATTAAGTGGTTTCAAGATAGCATTGGTTGATCTCATATTGATAAGGAATAGGCATCCGAGATCGAGAGAAAGTTATAGCTTTACATTTGTCAGGATTGAGAGACATGCCATTTTTTAAACACCAATCTTGAAGGTTATTCAAATCATACTGAAGCTTATCACAATCATCAGAGCACCCTATAATACAGCTCAACTTAAAATCATCAGCAAAAAGTAAGAAGTGGCTGGATGTGAAACACTCGTATATATCGTTGATAAAGACATTAAAGAGGAGAGGACACAGGTGAGATCCCTGGGGTACACCAGATGGAACCTATACCTCTTTAGAGTGAAAATTGCCTATTCTCACAATCTGCCTACGATCAGTCAAATAGCTCTCAAACCAAGAAATTAGTGGTCCACCAATTCCCAGTCTTTTAAGCTTATGGATCAAAAAACCGTGAGAACCTCTGTCGAAAGCCTTGGAAAAGTCAGTGTAAATAGTGTCAACCTGATCCCCGTTCTCCAAGGCTCTCGACAGAAGAGCCACATGTGTTAAGAGATTCAACTCTGTTGACTTATGGGGTTTGAAGCCAAATTGCTCCTGTATCAGAAGAGGCTCCACCCTAGGCGACAACAAGTCGCAAATTAAACCTTCAAAGACTTTAGGTATTGCACTCAAGATGCTAATAGGACGGTAATTTGCTACTGAGGACTTGTTGCCAGACTTAAGCTTCAAGAAGCTAGATCGCCAATAATCTGGAAACCCCTGTTTAGAGAGATAAGTTAAATATATGGAACAAGGGTCTGGATAAATTAAAACTACAGTGCTTTAGAAATGCTGTTGGTATTCCATCAGGTCCAGGACCCTTATTGATGTCAAGTGATGAAAGTTTAGCAAATATATCGGAAATAGTAACATGGAGCTCTGGGATATGAACAATGGAGGAGGATATCTCATGATTTGGAAGTGCGAGATTACAGGTTGAATATACAGTAGAGAAATAGTCAGCAAACATGTTAGCAATTTCCAACCCAGAATCAGTTGATTGGTTTAGGTTGTTAAGTTTAGATGGAAAACTGTTATCTTTTCGTCTCCTGTTAACAAAAGACCAAAACTTTTTTTACATTTGCACTGATGGCTAACTCTGTGAGATATATATAATCATTATAAGATTCCTGAGTCAATTGTTTACACAAAGATCTCAGCCTTTTAAATTCCCGATAATCATCGTTAGACTGAGTCTGCTTGAATCTTTTGTGGGCCATTTTCTTTAGAACTATAGTATTTTTAAGATGAGGACTGAACCGTATCGGGAATTTTTTGGCTGAGTATTTTTTTAGGCGTACATAAGTGTCAATGGCAAACAAGGTAATATCATAAAAAATGTTTAACATTACATCCACTGTTTTATCCTTGAACAAAAAATCCCAGTTAAACTGGTCCAAAAAACTCTTATATCTTGATAATTGGCTGAGTTAAAGTCTCTATAAAAACCCTCAAAGTTAAGTCCATCATCCACTTCTGGTTTGATAGCTGCTATATGGACATGTATGGGCGGGTGAACCACAGGGGAAACCAAGAATGTATCTGCCATTCACACCTTTGTATCAGAGTCCTGTGTCAAAACCAGATCCAAGAGGCTATTATGAGAGGACAGAAAGTGATTCTTCTGGAACAGATTATGAAAGTTACATGTGTTAGCCATAACCCGTATGCCTGCAGCTTCTTGAGGGAAAGCTGAGTCATTTGCTGTCAAGGTGGAATTCCACTCCACATCCTGCCATATTGCATGTCTCATATTAAAATCTCCAATAATGTGTATATCGGTACGGGGCATTCTTTATGACAGGTCATCCAATGTTTCTGAGAATGCAAGGTAAGTGTTGCTAGGAGAGGAGCGAGGTATATACACAGCACCCAAAATAAAACCAGCCTCTCCCTTACCAATCAGAATAAAAACTTGTTCTATAGGTTCACGAACCGCAAGCCTCATACTTGGAATTGATTTATGAACAGAGACTAACACTCCACCACCTCTCTCATAAATACTGGTATCTCGGGAACGATCCTTGTGATACACAAGATAATCAGTAAAACCTAGCTCAGCATCAAAGATGCCGGTGTGTAGCCAGGTTTCAGTTAGCATTTCATGATTGGAAAATTAGCAGACTTTTTCAAGCGATAAGCAGCGGTTTCTGCCGATTTTATGGAACATTTCTAAGTAAGATACAAAAAACAAACGAACATCCAGAAAACAATTCAGACAAAAATTAGAGAAGCCAAAGAAAATGAATTAAGGAAGCAACGCGAAGAACTAGAAGCATTTCAAGAGAAATTTGACAGTTTTAACGTTCATAGAAAACTAAGAAAAATGACCGGAAAATATAAAACAAATACAGTAAATCGACTAGTAGATGAGGAGGGAGTCGTCATTGTTGATAAGAAGTTAAAGATATTTGGAAGGGATACGTTGAGCAACTGTTTCACTATGACCGTCCAGAGGCACCGCAAATGAATTGCCAAACGGGTCCGAGCATCATTGAAGAAGAGGTAAGAGCGACCATGAAAGCAATGAAAGATGGCAAAGCACCAGGATCAGATAACATAGAAGCAGAATTTCTAAAGCTACTCGATTGGGACAGCGTAAAATGGCTTACTTCGATTTTCAATCGAATCTATGACTGGTGATATTCCCTCCAAATGCCTTAAAGCCGAATTTATCACATTGCCCAAGAAAGCTGGAGCTAAATCATGTGGAGATTACAGAACAATAAGCCTAATGATACCCAGAAGAATATAACTATGTGAGGAACATCTGACACCAACTCAGTTCGGGTTCAGAAATGTACTGGGTACACGTGAAGCCCTGTTCAGTATTCAAGTACTCTCTCACACATGTAGAGATACAAATGTTGACATATACGCTTTGTTTTATCGACTATCAAAAAAACGTTCGATAGAGTACAACATCAGACAATGATAAACGTCTTGAAAAATATGAGATCGGATGATAAAGATATAAGAATAATTACAAACCTATATTGGAATCAGTCTGCTTCGGCGAGGTTAGAGGAAGAAAATACGGATGAGGTCAGGACTCTACAAGGTGTAAGAGGGATGCATACTATCTCCATTGATCTTTAATTTGTATGCTGAGCAAATATTTGGAGAGGCACTGGAAGATGCTGATGTGGAAGTTCGATTAAATGAAGAAAGGTTAAATAACATCCGATATGCAGATGACACTGTCTTGTTCGCTGATAGCGTGGAGGGTTTGCAGTTTTTGATAGATGGAGTGACGATGAGTAGCAACAAATGCGGACTAGACATTAATACAAACAAAAAAAAAGTTATGGTTATAAGTAAGGCCACTGTACCCAATAATTGTAACATTGATAGTAACGGCAAGCCTATTGAACAGGTGAGTAGATACACGTACCTTGGCACCAATATCAATGACCAATGGGACCACGCGCAAGAGATAAAGATCCGTATTGAAAAGGCCAGAACAGTGTTCGGAAATATGAGTAAAATATTTAAGAACCATGACTTGACGTTAGCAACAAAGGTATTCCTACGTTGCTATGTGTTTTCAATTCTGTTGTATGGGGTGGAGACGTGGACACTTACCAAGGCAACAAGTAAAAGATCGGAAGTCTTTGAGATGTGGCTTTGTCGCCGGATACTAAGGGTGTCATGGACAGATCGTGTCAAAAATGAAACAGTTTCACAGAGAATGAATAAACACCATCAAAATACGGAAACTCCAGTACCTCGGTCATGTGATGAGAAATACAGACAGATATCGATTACTCGAAAATATCTTGCAGGGAAAAGTGGATGGAAAAGAGGTGTAGGAAGAAGGAAAATCTCTTGGCTCAAGTATCTCAGAACCTGGTTTGTAGTGACCACCACACAGTTGTTCACAGCCGTACTTAATAAAGTGATGATAGCTAATATGGTTGGCAACATCCAGAACGGATAGGAACTACTAGAAGAAGAATATTTTACTTTAGTATATCGACCTATTTTGTGTTAAATACGTTGTTTTATTTGATTTGAAGATGGGAAAACGGTGTAGGATCAGATAACTGGGGGACTTCTTTTTTTTTCTTTTTATGGCAGTGGCACACACACTAAAGGGAGATCCTATGGCGCTCGACGAGCGGTGTGTGTGCGAAGATGTTGATTGACACGGTTCTTGAATATTTGTAGGTTGTAATTAGTGGGAAACAGATGTCCTGGAAGTGAGTTCCACAGTGATGCGGTGCGCCAGACAAAGGAGTTCTGGTAAAGCGATGTTCTAGGTGTTTCTACTTGTACGACGAACTGGTGCGCTCCTGCCGTCTGTCGGGACTGTCTGACAGGAGTTGCCAGGGGCGGGATTATGCGGGCCAAATCCTGGGAACATTTGCCGTGAGAGTATCTGTAAAACAGAGACATCTCGGCCACATGTCTGCGATGTTCCAGACTATCCAGATTCCGGGTCAACTCCAGATCGCCGACGAGACGCACAGCCCTCTTCTGAATAGAATCCAGCAGCTTTAGGGTATGCTTTGGTGCGGCACCCCAGATATGTGAGCAATATTCTAAGCACGGGCTTATTTTCGCTTTGTACAGTAAGAGCAACTGCTGCGGTGTATAGAGTTTTTTGTTGCGAAATAGCGCACCAAGCTTCTGGGAGGCTGATTTTGCGATGTTAGCAACATGGTCATGCCATGACATATTGCTGTTGACCGAGACACCCAACAGCCCGATTGACGAGGATGAAGGAATGGTCGATCCTGCCATAATGATGTCAAGGCCCGCTGTATTGGTCCTCTTAGTAAACGTTGCTGCTTGGGTCTTTGCTGCATTGAACTGGACTAAATTTCGGTCGCCCCAAGTTTGAACTTTCTCCAGGTCTTGATTAATTGCTGTAATCTGCTGCTGTCTGCGGTGATGAGTCTCAGTCGCTGGTAAGGGTTTTTCTGATCTAAAGTGGGAGACAAGGGTACTGTCATCTGCAAAACTGTAAACAGGATTATTCGTTTCGATCAGCAGGTCATTAATAATACCGCTGTTCTCGATTTTACTTACTAAATCATGCGCAATATTGCTAAAGTATTCGTTAAAAACGTTTGGACCTATGTCCCTACACCGTTTGTTCTTACCCCTCTGGTTATTAATAAGACCCCACATGCTTTTTGATGGATTCTTTGCCGTTCGAATCATGTTATCGTTTGCTACTTGCTTGTGATCTTTAATTGCTTCATTGCTTGGACATATCTTTGCTTACTCAGTTTGTACTCTTTCCTGTTTCCAGGTGTGTTATATTGTCTAATTACCTGCCCAAGAAAATAAACTGTTTCTCTCATGTGCCACACCACCGAACTCTATGCGGTCCGTCAGATATGACCTTGTAGGTTCTCTCCGGAAAGGACTACAGGTAAACGCCCCGCAAAAGATCTATAAAAGTGGAGAATTTCCGATCTACTGAATTATCTCCATCAATGAAGTCCCACTGTGCCGATTCAATAAGTGTACAAAAATTGAGTAGTGGTCTAAAAATGTTTTTTTTTGTGAGATTTAATTATTACTTACAAGGCTTATATTGAAGAGTACCGTCTGCCCGTTATGATCAGAAATATCCATCTCTACAATATTAGATTTTACAAAATCAGATCCGAGGTTAACAAAAATGTTATCCAGGCAGGCATCTCCCCGTGTTGGTTCCTGAATGGTTTCCCAGAGGCCGTAGCTTTGTACTAGATCACTTAAGGAGCATGGCTCCCCTTGATTAGTTCCTAATTGCACATTAAAATCCCCTACCAGTACAACATTCCTGCCACACCGGATCTGTTCAAGTACCGATTCAAATGCATCCGTAAAAGTGCCAAAGCACCCTGCCGGAGTCCTATAAACTATTATTACATAAAAGTTATATGGTTTAATTAAAATGCATGATAATTCTATACATTTTTCAATGTTAATTGATATAATGTTAACAGTCTCTATTTTTAGCTTTCTATTTAATAGGATAAGTGTACCTCCACCCCTGTATTCAGTTCTCGCTGTATAACTGACTAGGTCATAGCTAGAGATGCTAAGAGTTTCTAGTTCTTCTCTTGTTAGCCACTGTTCTGTCAGAGCTACCATACTAAATGATTTGTCCTCCAGGAATGCATCCATGTATGAATGTATTTTGTTTTTCAGTGATCTTATGTTACAATGTAAAATACTAAAGCAAGTTACGCTTTCCTCGCTCTTTATTTCCTTTGGAATATTACTTTCATCAAGTTTTAAAAAACGTTTATATTAACACCCTTAGGCCAGAAGGCTGCACTAAGGACGGCATCCTTGTCTTCTTTTATTACCCCAAGTTTGAAGAGCTAAATAGTTTGTCTTTTCTCGTTTTTATTTTCTCACATACGTTATTGACTTTGTCATTTACTTTTCAAATAGTTGGTGATATCTTGCGGCAACGTGTCAGGTGTAAAACCGAACACAAAAAGCCATGTGTAAACAGTGGCGTTGGATTTTCGCTGTTTCCTTGGACTGGTAAATTGTTTCTGGAATCTTGTGAAGTTACACACCATGCTGTTTATTGAAATATATTCCAATGATAAAAGATTTTATTTTTAATCAAGCTGTGTTAGTTGCTTTTCGTATACTTCTATTAGGCAAAATGATTAACTCCTTTTTCGCGATTCTGTCATTACTTCTTGAAAGTTAGACTTCAGTATGTTTTTACATCTTGTTAATTGTTAATAATGTTATTATTTTAGTTGAACGTTTTCACCCTGGTTTTAATTCGAGACTTAATTTAAATTTGGATCAATCAAAATTAAATTTTTAAAACAATTGTCGATCAAATTTAACTAAATCAGGTGCTGGACCTTGCGAGCATTGAATCTTTGTTTATAACGTTTTTTAATAGAAAAAGTAGATTTTACTGCTTCGTGGTCTGATAAACCTGCGGGTATAACATCAGATTTTGAACAAAGATAATCAATTAAGGTGGATGAATAAGCTACATATGCAAGTTGAATGACCTGAACAAATCTTGCAAAAACAGAGTATTTGTATTAAATCAGTCCAAAAAAATGTATATTAAAATCACCGGACAACAATATATGCGAATCAGAAGGAAGTCGCGTCAATAATTTATCCAACTTAGCTAAGAAGTTCTCTACATTTCCCGTCGGAGATCTATAAATACAGAAAACATACAATTTAAGCCTAAAACTTTATGACAGTGCGTACCATCGTTAAAAAATATGGCTACTCTAAATTTTGTAATAGCAGCCTAATATTTGGGAGTTATCGATTATCGATATTTCTTGCACGGTAAACTGGCAATAAAAAAAACTAAAATTGAATTATTTTCTCTACTTTACTCATAAAAAACAATTGCATTTCACAACGATTTGTCGCAGATTAAATTTATGTGTACTTAAACTGAAAACAAAATCACTTTTGCTCATGTAACAAAATAAAATATAAAATAACAACAATTACTTATCGTGCTATCATACTAGCTCTATATGAGATCAAAATACTGTATTTTTGAAAAATACATTACAATAAATTAAAAACTTTTAAACAGATCGAATGAAAGAGCATTGCAAGTCCTGTCAGCCTTATATTAATGTCAACATTTCAGCACCAACGCGTTTCGATCCCGCTTATAGAGGGTGTTTTGGGAGGAAAGGGAAATATTTTAAGGACATGTTCTGGAGGTCAAATTAAGGAAAAAATGTCATATAATCATGGGTCTGGAAATGCTTTCTTTCCGAGATACAGAGGGTGTAAAAAAAAACATATTTTAAAATAGTATGCTACTGTTTTTTTTTTAAAACAGATATTTGTTTCTTAATGAAGAGTGAATTTCAAAGAAAATGTTTTCGTGGTTGGAAAGATCGTTTTCGAGTAATAATCAAAATGCAAACTGTTTTGGGATTGGTTTTTTTGCCTGCAGAGAAACAGTATTTTGATTATAACTCGAAAACGATCTCTCCAACCAAGTAAACTCAACAGACCTTTTTTCTTTAGAATTGTCGCTTTAATGTAAAATCGTAATAGTTTTCGAGATTTTTAAGAAAAAGTGATTTTTCCAATTTTTTTTGACACCCTGTATCTCGGAAAGAAAGCATTTCCGGACTCATGATCATATGATCTTTTTTTCTGAATTTGACCTCCCGAACACGTCCTTAAAATATTTCCCTTTCCTCTCGAAACCCCTTGTATAATATCAATTTTCAAGCCGATTTTGCTTTAATAATTTGGAGTTGAAATGAATCAGTCTAAAGCTAATTATAACACTTAGTTTAGACTACCAATAATTTAAGATAATCTGTTTTTTTATCGTCAATTAATCGCGTGTTAGATGCTTATATAACTCTCGATCCTTTACTTACAGGGAAAGGAAAACAATTAGCCAGATGATCCTCAAAGGACTCGAAACGGGTAGTATTCATATTAACAAAGGCTGACAAACCTTACATTTATCTTGCAGCTACGACCCTTTTACGTTTCCAAATCCTATTGATAACGTCTATATTTACTAAAATTTAGATCTTACATTTTTAAGGATAACACAGTCAAGACACCTTCGTTTTGAGGGGGCTGCATTTACACTTTGAATGTAGCATGTCAAGTATTAAAAAACTTAATTATTGACTATACCGTGTGTTTCCCTATAACTTTTTTGTCTTTAGAGATAAACAAGTAAAATTCGGTGTGTAGGTATAGTATACACGGTGTCCCATACAAAAATGCACACTAAAGAGAACTCGGAAACTAGAAGAGATAAAAAGATGAATAAATTAAATAAAAGTTGCGCCTTGCTGAATCCTACAACGTCATGTTTCCAAATCTAAAAAAAATCGATTTTTTCCGAAGATACTTGGGAAAAACCGAATTTTCCCGATTTCGTTTTTATTTTTTTTTTCTGACTTTATTTGAAAAGATATGACAATGCAAATTTTACACTCCCATTGCTAGTTTTCCTTCTCTTCAAGTTGATGTTATTAGATTTTCAATCTGACGTTTCGTTTCTTAGCAACCATCATCAACTTTGTTTTGTCAAATAGTCGAAAAAACTTGTTTTGTTCCGAAAAAACTCTAATTTCAATCCTAAATCCAACGACATATCGCTTCTTACATTTATCCGACGTTTCGGCTGAAAAAAACCATCATCGTTTCAAGAATCTGTAAATTGCAATTGATTTTTTTCAGGCTTTAATAAAGAAAATTGATCAAAATAAAATTCACATTCCTATGTAACTTTGCCTCCTCTACATGATGATGTACTTAGATTTTGAATCCGACGTTTTGTTCCTTCGTAATTATCATCAAATAGCATTGATGATGTTTTTTTATCCGAAACGTCGGATAAATGTAAAGAGTGATATGTTGTTGGATTTAGGATTGAAGTTAGATTTTTTTAGGAATAATAGTTATTTATGCAACAAGTGTGTAAAGTGAATCTTTTTTTATGAATGGGAATATTGTCGCATGAGCCGTAGGCGAATGCGACAATCCCATGAATAAAAAAAGGGTACTTTACACATGAGTAGCATACAAAATTTTTTCTACTATCGAAAAATATATGAAAAAATTAAAATAATATTATATTACTTTACGCACTAGTGCTTAAAATAAATTATTTTACGCACTAGTGCGTAAAATATATTATTTTACGCACTATCCTAAACGTCAAAAAATATGTCAGTAAACGTCAAAAAATATGTCAGCTTTACTTTACGCACTAGTGCGTAAAATAACTTACTTTACGCACTGCACATTAAAAAGGCCTATTTTACAAATCTTAGAGAGTGCGTAAAGTGAGTATTTTACGCACGGTAGTAGAAAAAAGAATTTTTATCGACTATTTAAAAAAATAAAGTTGATGATGGTTGCTAAGAAACGAAACGTCAGATTGGATTTGATAACATCAATTTGAAGTGCAGGAAAAGTGGCAATGGGAGTGTGAAATTTGCATTGTCATATCTATTCAAATAAAGTCAGAAAAAAATAAAAACGAAATCGAGAAAATTCGGGTTTTCTCATCTTCGGAAGTAATCGGATTTTTTTTTAGATTTCGAAGCATGACGTTGTAGGGTTCAGCAAGACACACCTTTTCTCTTATTTAATCATCTTTGTACCTATTCTGGTTTGCGAGATCCCTGTACTGTGCATTCTTATATGAGACACCGTGTATAAATATGTATTTTTTGACGTATTCAATGGTTTTCTGCCACTAGGTTTGATCGGAAGTGACTTTTACTTATATTAAACGGGACACCCGGTAAATTTTTACTTATTTCAATAGTAATTGTCATTATGAGTACAATGACACCCCATTTGTCACTTTTTGGCATTTTTCATGTTTACTCAATTTTTTTTTAATTAGAACAAAGGTGGTGCATTACCATATCTAAAAAGGGCTTTTTGATACCACATTATCGATATTTTAAATAAATATCTAGTATCATAATCTGTGTAAAATCTCGAATAGTTTATTATGACGGCCATCGTTGATAGTGAAAAAAATAAGGAGGCTTTGGAAAGTAATAAAACAAAATTGTTATAACCTTTTTTGCAGCCATATTAAATTTGTGAGTTTTGGCAGAAATTCTGTAGAAACAATATTTTTTATATTCGTTATTAGAAATTGGCAAATGGATAATTACACGAAATGAAAGAATTGACATGCTATTAATATGTGGTGAAGCTAGAAAAAATGCCGTTATTGCAGCATAGCTTTATGCGGAAAGATATCCCAACAGACGATATCCCACTCGTCATTATTTTCTAAAAATTGAACGAAAACTTAGAAATGAGGTGGAAGAGGAAGATGGTAACCGAAACCAATTCATTATAAGTGAGGATAAAGAAATTGACGTACTGGCATTAGTTCAAGTAGAGAACACGACATCCGTGAGAGAAAAATTGCTCTGCAATGTGAAATCAGTGTTTCATCCGTATGGAGAATCCTAAAAAATACAATTACCTTTCATTTAAGTATCAATTACACCAACACCTCTACCCAAATGAACAGTACGGAAACGATCCTAGATTTCCTTTTAAAATTATTTATTCAGATGAAAGCCGATTTACAAATCTGGGCATGTTTAACAGAAACAACAAAAGATATTGGGCTCAAGAAAATAGTTATCAAATGGTAGTAGGAAATTTTCAAAAGAAATTTGGTTTTGAGTGTTGGATGGCAATAATGAGAGAAAGAATTCTGGGCCCAATATTCTTTGATGGGCATGTAACTGGTGAGAGGTACTTAAACTTTTTACGATATGAAATTGAAAATTTTATGGATAATGTACCTTTAGCACACGCTATTGGTGTTTTCTTCCAGCAAGATGGGGCTCCTCCACATAATTCAAGATTGATTAGGGAATATTTGGATGACAGGTTTCAAGAAAATTGGATTGGTACTAATGGACCGATTAGATGGCCCCTAAGATAAAATTTTGATTTTAATAAGTATGTAAATTTAAGCGTTTTAATGAGATTATAAGTTTTGAGTAGATCAAAATCCCGAGGTAATTAGGTATAAACTGTTTCATTCTTAATAATAATAATAATTACATACTAGGTATGTATTTATAATTTATTATGTCACCATTATGTCGTTATTCGTTAACTCTATTCTGGAGTTATGTTATTAAACGTTTATCTAAAATATCGATTGTGTGGTATCAAATTGTTCGTAACAGGATGCCCTTTAAACGTTTATAAAGCCACCTCCGTCCTATTTGAAAAAATTGAGTAAACATTAGAATTACGATTTTGTATGATTTAAATGAACCTGTAAAACAAATGATAGTAAAACTCGATCTAAACAATTTTTTAAATGTCAAGGCCCACTAGCACAAATTTCGACCCCGCTTTCAATGCGATTTCTAGTAATAAAGACGTCAAAATTGACAAGAAGGCCGCTCAAGTGCTGATCGAGAATAGAATGAATTAGAACTTTCATTAAAAAAACTTGCAAAATAGAAAAAAATAGTATAAAACACATGTTTTAAATGACATTTAGCCCACAAACGGATCGTTTCCTAATTTCGTGCTCATGCGAAAAAATATGATCTTTTAAAGCTTATAGTATCTTAATATGCTAATTTAGACCTTCCGGTCTCCTTATTTTTTCCACTATCAACGATGCTGGTTGAAAAAAAATAAAAAATAAGATCGTAAATGTAAACAATAATAACAAACAGGAAAATTCCGAGGAATCCGAACTATTTATAAGTAATAGCCAAGTGCATAGGGCCATAAATGCAGCTATGGCTCAAACCGTATTATCAAAGTGTACAGGCGCCTCGACAGCCGCAATAAAGGATAATAACAACTTCAAACCAAATAGGTCTATTAATCATTCAAAATCTGGGAGTAAAGGAACTGCTGTAGTTACAGATGGACTCTTTCAAGGAGTACCTGGGAAGAGGTGGTTGTTTGTGGGGAGAGTTGCAGACACAGTGACGGCAAAGGTAATATCTGATTACATTAAACAAAAAATTGATGTTGCAGGACACAAGACTTTGGTTGTAGAGGAACTCTCTTCTAAATCAATGTCAAAGTCCTTTAAGATTGGAATTTGTGAATGCTATTTCCATGACCTTGATAACTGCAATTTTTGGCCACATAATGTAATATATAGACCATTCCTGTTCCGGAGGAAGTTCCAGGCTACTTATAATGTAAATGAGACTACCACAAATCGAAATTTTTAGGTAGCAGGGATCAATTACGAGACCTAAGTGGTGAGTTAAGATTCTATTACCAGAATGTTAGAGGAATTAGAACGAAAATGTCTGTATCTAATGCGCAATATTTGTACTGAGGATTATGACATTATTTTGTTAACCGAAACTTTTTTAAATAGCGAAATTTTGACTAGTGAGTTAGGTTTAGATGGTTATTTAGTTTTTAGATGTGACAGATCTGAAATGACAAGTACATGTAAAACTCAGGGTGGTGTGTTGGTAGCGATTAAGAATTGTTTCTCATGTCATTTATTAATACTGTAAATGTTGAACAACTTTTTATTAAATTGACTATTGATCCTATTGGGTAATTCATATATTACTGGTGTTTCATCTGTTGATATTTATGAAAGCTTTTGTTTTTCTCTTATGAACTTGGTTGAGTCAGATGATTTTACTGATTTTTTTTATCTGGGATGATTTTAACCTTCCTAATGTTATATGGGAAAAGTCTGAAACTGGTTCAGTTTCTACAGGAGTGCTAAGAAATGAAATAATAGCCATATCATTGCTTATTTAGGGTTATTTCAGTTGATAACCATGCCAAATGTTTATGGGAACTTTTTAGATTTAATGTTCTGTAATCATCCAAATGTAATTATTACCATTGTTAAAACTGGATTTACCACACCCTGCATTTGAATGTTGTTTTAAGATTAATAACCCTGACATAACGCCATTGTGTGATTATTTTTACCTTAATTATAAGTTTGCAGATTTTAACCATATATGTACTTGTCTGTCACTGGTTGACTGGATCTTTTTGTCTGAATGTGCCGATGTCAATGATGTAGTGTCTATGTTTTATGAAATCTTGGATCAAATTTTTGTTCAATTTACACCGGTTTCCAGATTTAAAACACCCAAATTTCCGAATGTATTAAAAAATTTAATAATTGAAGAGAAAATGGCTCATAAGATGTTTAAAACCTTAAGTTATCAAATTTACGATCACAATGCAACATGCGGCAATCCAAGAGTTCATATCAAGCTTTTATACAGATCCTTGAAGGCCAACTGCATGATAAAAAGTCCTTTTGGAAATTTACCAATTCCAAAAAGGGGATCTTGAATATCCAAAATCCATGTGTTTTAATGATGTTGAAACAGATGATCCACAAATCCTTACTGAACTGTTTAAGCAGCATTTTTCTTCTGTTTATTCTAAAAATCAGGGCTCTTGTATTAAGGAGAATTTTAAGTCTGATGAGTGTATTAATGTAAGTAGTTTTAGTGTATCTTCTATAGTAGTTTTTAATAAAATTGAATCTTTGAATAGTAATTTAGGGGTGGGTCCCGATGGAATTCCAGTAATTTTGTTACAAAACTGTAAATGTGTTTCATCTGATGTTTTATGTAAATTTTTTAACTTGTCTCTTGTTACAAGTATTTTTCCTACTGTCTGGAAAAGATCATATGTAACACCGGTCTTTAAAGATGGGGATATGTCAGATATCAAAAATTATAGAGCCATCTCCAAGATCTCAGGGTTTTTGAGTCAATAATTTATGACAAGCTGTCTCCGTGTGTCAAAAATATCATTATTAATGAGCAACATGGTTTTACTAAGGGTAAATCAACTGTGTCTAACCTCCTGACCTATGAGCACACTCTGTTGGATGCATTTGAGAATAAATATCAAGTGGACGCTATATACACTGATTTCTTAAAGGCGTTCGACAGAGTTGATCATGGAATCTTAGTGATGCAACAAATAGATATCAAGTGGTTAAGATCAAAAATCATTTATCCTCAGAAATAAATGTTACATCAGGTGTTGCCCAGGGGGGTCATTTGTCTTCACTTCTGTTTAATATTTTTGTTAATTGTCTTTTGCTTGGCTTTGCAGATGATTTGAAAATTTTTAAAATTATTAGAAATGGGGGTGATTGCCTTGCATTGCAGGAAGACCTAAATAAGTTTTCTCATTGGTGCAATGTCAATAATTTAAAGCTCAATACTGATAAGTGTAAAGTTATAACCTTCTGTAAAATTAAGAACCCATTGATTTATGAGTACTCACTAAATAATACAAATTTACAGAGAACAAATCTAGTGAAGGATTTAGGAGTATGGCTTGACAGTGAATTAACCTTTGTGTCTCATATTGAGAAAATGACATCAAGAGCTATGCGTCTTTTGGGCTTTATTTTTAGAAGTCTTAGGGAGGTCAATGATTTTTTTATTATGAGGGATATCTATTGTGCTTGAGTGAGATCCTTACTTGAGTATGCTAGCTCTGTTTGGCAACCTTGCTATGCTGTACACAGAGATAGTATAGAAAGAATTCAAATAAAATTTCTTAAAACTCAACTTGGCATTCCTTATGAAGGCATTAATTGTCATGACCTGATTAAATCTAGAAGAGTAATGTATGATATTTGCACCCTTTACAAAATAATTAATAATCAAATTAACACACCTGATCTTCTTGCACTGGTTGGTTTTCATATACCGTCAAGGGAGTCAAGAAACAAAACACTGTTTCATATTCCTTTTCATAGGACTAATTATAGTGTGAATTCACCTATAATTTGTATGTGTATGAGAGCAAACAGTGTAGTGCAGAAGTGCGATGAAATTGACTTTTTTAATGACAGCTCTAGGGTTTTCCAAGGAAAAGTGAGAAAAGCAGTGCAGTGGTAGATAGTCATTTTTGTAAATGTATACTGTTTAAGATTTTAGACTACTCTCTTTATATTTTGTATTTTTATATTTAAATGCTATATGCGTTAATAAAGAATTTGAATTTGACCGTCGCAATAAACTATTAAGCTTCTAGTCCGATTATGATGCTGGATATTTATTCAAAATATCGATTGTATGGTATCAAGATGCCCTTTCTAGATATGGTAATGAGCCACCTTGGTTCTATTTGGAAAAATTGAGTAAACGTCATAATTACGATTTTGTAAACTTTAATGAACCTGTAAAACAAATGAAAAGTAAACCTCGATCGAAACTATTTTTCTCTGGCAACTTGATCCAAAATTAACCGTTTTAACCCATTTATGGCACTCTAGATTGAAAATTAAAAATTGAAAATTTTCCAAAAAGTGACAAATTGGGTGTCATTGTACTCATAATGACAATTTCTATTGAAATAAGTAAAAATATACCGGGTGTCCCATTTAATATAAGAAAGTAAAGGTCACTTCCGGTCAAACCTGAAGTGGCAGAAAACAATTGAATACGTCCAAAAATACATATTTATATACTATCCATACACACAGAATTTCACTTGTTTCTCTCTAAAGAAAAACAAGTTATGAGGGTGAGCCACTTTTGAGAAACACCCGGTATTTGCGAGAAAATGACAAAAGAGCACAGAGCAATATATTTTATAATTAATCACAATTTCGTTTCAAATATTGCTATAAAAGTTTGAAAAATAGAAATAGTTGTTCAAGACAGTTTCACCATCCACATTGACTGGTACAAAACTGGCCCAAATAAGGGTTAATTAAGAAAACTTACGACGTTACTCGACCTACACTCAGAGTGATGAGGCTTTATCAGCCGCAGTACCCCTCGTTGAATATATCTAAGCTTAAAAATTGTACTAGAAACACTTCAAAAATAGATTTTAAAAAAATAAATCATCTCTATTAGAGCCGTTCGTCCTTATGGCGAGTTTCGGCAAAGAGGTCATCTTCACCCATTGTGACGTCGTTTTGGACGTCGTTCGAGATGATGTCAGCGAAAAACATGTCGGGTGAGAATTTCAAGTCCACTTCCGAACTGGGCTGACTCGATTCGAGACTGGGCAGCTCCAACGTCGGCTGGGTGTTGCCCATGGACGTGGGGATGGCCGTTTCTTGTCCGCTCTTGAAAATTATGGAGCACAAACCGTCCTAAAGAAAAAAAAATAATGTTCACCAGATTATAATAGGAAAGTGCATGTTTTTACCTTAATCGAAAGAGAACTTTCGGGGTCTTTCAAAAAGTCGCCCACCTCGAGAGGCGGCTTGTTGATATCGATAATTTCTGCGTTCGATACCGGGTCGCGTCTAGCGCTATCGATAATCTTGTCGAGTTTATCGATCATCTGTAATTCCTTCATTTCGCTTATGCGCCCGTCTTCGTCGACCACTTGGTACTGAAGACCTGTAAAGGACAAAATAACTAAATCATATACATAACAATATACATGTGATATAAAATTACCATCTTTCGTCGAAAGATTCTGCAAAACTTCCTCATTAACGGGAACGAAATTGCCGTCGGCGTCTTTGTACATGATTTCGACGTTGGTGGGCGCCTGAGCCCCCAAAATGAATTTCAATTTGTCGGCGGTCAAGGGGCGCTTCTCCGATTGGCTCGTTGGTTTGATCACATTACTATATGGACCTTAAAAAATATAAGGGTCAATAAGTAGATCAGTACGCGTCAATCGAAAGCAGACATTCGATGTTTACTATCATTTTTAGGTGACTTCAAAACCATCTGTTATGTTGACAGGGCAGTGATATTCAGTGCTTTGATCTTGTGAAGAGAAACTAACTCCAGTTCGACACGGTTTATATCCAAGAAAATGTAATTGTTTGTGAAAACAGACTGGTTAGATTTTTGTTCAATAATCAAAATGGTTGAAATCTATTTCGAGACACATCCGGACTTAAAAATGAACACTAAAATAGTTTCCCCTTTTTTAATTGAGGTATACATTTCTGAATCTATGAGTCACCTTGAGTGTCGTTTTCAGAACCGGATACCGGTAAAAACATGGCATTTTGCAGGCTTTCACTGATGACGTCGTAGTTCAAAACTTGGGCGTACGGAGTCGTTTCCGTATGCGGAATGAAGTTTTCGACAGTGGTTTCGGTGCAAGTGTCTTCGATGATAAAACTGTTAACCTGGAAAAATATACAATGTTGGGGTTTGGAACCTTCGGCAAAATGCACTAAAGCGAAATTTTATCCACAATACCGAAACAGAGTTATTGCACTCGACGCGCGTTTCGCAAACCAGTTTTAATTATCTCCTGATGATGCTAACATGGTTAGCGAAACACGCGTCGAGTGCAATAATTCTATTTCGATATTGTGGATAAAACTATCCATTTTAGTAGAAAAATATACACTTTATTATACAAATTCAAAGTCAAAATAAGATTTATTTTCAGAAGACATAATATCTTGTCGACAAAGCGTAAGCACAACAGTAGTGACAAACAATAATAATAAAAAGTAACAAATACAAAAAACCGAAAAAGTCTTGAGAAAGCTCATGAGCTACAAATTAAAACTTAAACTACAAAATAAGATGTAAAATACAACCACTAAAAACTATCACAGTAAAATTAATTTATATTATAATAGGCTCTATCAACCAGGAGTCCCCTAACCTTTCCTCTAAATAGCTTTAGAGAATCCGTCTTAAACGTAGTGGTAAATGATTATATATTTTAATACTCTCATAAATTATCCATTTCTTTACTAAAGCTGAGCGAGGAACTGGCCACATTAAGTCCGAAATATTTCCGGTGGCGTGGAAGACATTACGAGACAACAGTCTGTGTCTGTTCCTATGGATAAGTGTAACGGTTTCCAGAATAAATAAACTGTATAAAGTTAATTTTTTTTCATTAATAAACAATGGTCTACGATTGTTAGCTGCACAAATATATCTAATAGCCCGCATCTGTAAAATGAAAAGAGTGTTCACTAAATTATGACCACACATACCCCAAAAACAGATGCCATACCTCAACCTTCAGTCAATAAGTGCAAAATACACTCATCTAGATAAATAATGCCCCAGTTCTACCGCCATCATCCTCACTGCACACCCAGATGAAATCTTCCTCAAAAAGACCGCAATATGAGACCTAAAACTTAATTGAGAGTCAAAAATTACTCCTAGAAACTTAGCCTCAGGCCAACACTCGATTGACATATTGTGGAGGTTAGAAAATCCCAGATCACACCTGATGAACAAAACACTTGTCTTAGTCAAGTTCAGTAGGAGCAGGTTGGAGTCACACCAAGACTTGAGCATTTGAAGATCCACCTGAATAGCTCGCTTTAGACTGAAAAGATCAGCACAGTGTCATAGAATTGTGGTGTCATCAGCGAATAAAGTAAATCTACCAGTAACCTTTAGCGAGGCAAAGTCATTTAAAAAGATAAGAAACAAAACAGGTCCCAAAACTGATCCTTGAGGAATCCCACAATAGTTCTCCAGAATTTCAGACTGAGTTGATTCAACACAAACCATCTGTCTTAGCCGTCCGGAAAAATAGGATTGAAACCGTGAAAGCGTTATACCTCGAAATCCATAGTGATGCAGCTTCTGCAGCAGAATCTGGTGATCAACGCAATCAAATGCCTTTGATAAGTTACAGAAAGCTGCCGCAGTTACCCCACCACTATTTATGCCAGAATATAGTCCCTCCCAAAAACCAAACTGATGAGAACTTAGAACGTGGTTAAAGTCTAGAAAATATATCATCTTTCCTTTAACAAGCTTTCCACAATCTTGGATAAACCAGATAAAAGTGACATTGGTCTATATAATTAGAAGGCTCGTTCGAATCTCCACTTTTGTGTAGTGGTATGACTTGGCTAAAAATTCTTCGTTGACTAGAATCATGCAGCCACCGTGACCATAAATAGCTCTGCAAAAGGGCGACGCTAGCACATAGTCAGGAATGAGGGTCAGCTCACCCTTAGCCAATGTTCAGTTATCAATATAAAGTTTGGGTACTTGCACTGATCAATAAAGAGATACAATTCGGCAGACTTGACTCTAAGTGACTGAATATTCAAGAGAAAAAAGGAAAGATTATTACTATCAGCAGCTAAGTGCTTTGTAAAGGTTGATTTATGTTTGAAAAATTTAGATTCAAATCTACACCCGGATCCGACTCACGGACATGCGTTACGGATCCGACTCACGGACATGCATCTACAGTTATCATTTCAGTGTCCAAACCTCTCTCTGTAACATTCTCGGACTCAATCCCCACCTCCACACCTGTGCTTCGTATATTTTTAGAGTTAGAAGAATCCAAATTAAAGTAGTCATTAAAAAGATTAACAAAAACAACTGAAAGAGCATCTCACAAATAACACTCTTTTTGAGCGGAGTAAAGTGAGAGTTGATATCTAAAAAGCTAAAATTACCTGGTATATACAAATTTAATTTGTTTAGAAAATTGTACATTTTTGTATTAAATTTATAGATTAATTCATTTACTTTAGAGACATTAGAGTTCATATTGTAGGAGACAGCTAGCACTACAACATTTGTATGTCCCAGTTGTTTTAAAAAGCTATTTATTTCTCTAAAAGGAGGAACTTTGTTTTTGTTTAAGTCATTAAAATCGGCTGTAATAATCACATCATCAACTCTTTGGTTAGCTCAATAATACTTTCAATAACATTAAGAAACATGGCATAAGGTTTAAATATTGATTGGATACAAGCATCTTTCAGAAGACTATTTAACAAATGGTTCAAATTATAACCTTTTTAGTCACTTAAAATAAGTTCCACTTACATTCCAAACGATTATAAATTAATTAAAATAAATTTCGTTTGAACAACTTTTTTCTTTGTGTATTACTTATAGTTACTTAATGATGTTGAACGAAATTCACTATACACAACATAATTCACCTTCAAATAGTAAAATAGTTGTTCAATTCAATTCAATTAATTGACAAAGCAAAGTCTTATGCTAAGATCTCGAAGAATCGTGTTAATACTAGATGAGTATAAAATAATTAAAAGAAAAAACAAAAATAATAAAATGTTGTATAAAACAGATTTACATGTCAGATGGTGAACCGGTGATTCAAGTACTCGTCCATGGTATAGAAAGGGCACTCAGTGACATTTAACTCTAAACCTTTTTAAATTAGGTTCAAGTTTTATGTCTTATGGCAAATGATTATAAAATTTAATTCCTTTGTATATAAAGGAACGATGGACAATAGCAAAATGTGGCATTGGACGTGTGATATTGTTACCTTGACGAGTCAGATTAATGTTTTGATTGGGAGAGAATCTCGACAAGTGTGTTTTTTATCAATCATACAGTTGCAAGAACATACAGACAAGGAAGCGTCATATACTGTTTTGTATAAAAAATGACCTGCAACTGGTTCCCGGCTGGACTTGGCACAGAAAACGAAGTGCCCTCTTTTGCATAACAAAAACCTGTCGAAACAAACACTTTGCGCATGCTCCCCAAAATGGTAAGCACCGAAGGTGTGATTCCACCAGCGCAAAGTATGTAGATCTGGCTATTTGTCTGCCAAGTTCCAAGGAAGTAATTCGCACGCAATATACACCAGACGTAAGTTTCCTTGTAAGTTGTGAAATGTGGTAATTAAACTTTAAGTTTGTTATTTATTTATTTATTTATTTAAAGTGCTTTATTGTTCAAAAAATATTACATGTAACATTTCTTATTGATAAAGCTTTACAAGACGTATACAAAATATAAAACAAAACGAAGCAAAATCAAAAAGAAAAAAAAA